>OX352772.1:80034041-80212152 GCA_947095535.1 Poecilobothrus nobilitatus | reverse complement strand
TACACAGTCAGCGCCATCCGTGAATTACAACATGCAGCAGTATATAACACCTTACTTGCATGATATAACCAAAGATGGCTCCACTGTAGCAGCTATTATTTATTATTAATTATTATTATTATTATTATTATTATTATTATTATTAATTATAATTATAATTATTATTACAATTATTATTATTATTACTATTATTATTATTATTATTACTGTTATTATTATTATTATTGTTATTATTACTAATATTAATTATACGATATACATTATTACGATATAAAAGTACTACATATTTTTTTTTATTTATGACCTGACCGGGGTTTGAACCCAAGACCATTCGATTGAAAGGTTAACCTTACTCTCTAGACTTAATCTAGAGAGTAAGGTTAACTAGTTACAACAGAATGAGAAAGATAATATAATTGAAATAAGTGCTTTAAACAAGGTAAATAATAAAAATGCTGTTGTCACTTTTCCGAGCATTGCAAATAAATGTTTGAATATAAACATTTCAAAAAACCAAATTGGAAAGTGCTATGTAGAAAAAAAAAATTAAAACAATATTCTGTGTTCATCTTTATAAAAATAATATTAAAAATAAAATTATGAAAGCTCAAACATCAGCAAGAAGCAAATTAATTTCATCTGAATTAATCTGCAAATTAATCTGCAAATTAATCGGAGAAGAAAACAACAAGAAAATATATATCAACAATAGTTTTACAAAATATACGTACCCTGCTGCAAGAAAAGTAAAGGAAGAAAAAACCTACAAGTTTCTGTGGTTCGGCAATTCATCTATATTAATGAGAAAAAAAGATAAAATAAATTCATTTGAGGATCTAAACAAATTATAATTGAAATTTTTTTTTTTTGTTTTAATCAATAAAACTTTTGTCAACTAAATGAGTGCTAATTTTGATTATAATAACGATCCTATGGATTTTATTTTAAACAATGTCACCTTAAATAGCAATAATTGTGAAAATGTTTTTAATTCAAATATTAATTTTTCTTATAGACTTTATTGAATATCAGGAGCTTACGTAAAAATTTTGATTTGTTAGTTGCGTATCTTCATTCTTTTGCAAAGAAACCGGATTTAATGTTTGTTTCAGAGATATGGATCTTTAATGATGAAGTAAATAACTATAACATTCCAGGATATTAATTTTTGGCTACTTGCAACAATTCGTATGCCAGTTCAGCAGTAGGAGTATTTGTTCTTAATGATATTGATTGTATTGTTACACATTTAAACAGTGTAAGTGCTGATATCATAAAAAATAACTTCACTATAAATGATAATAAGTTTACAATAATCGGTATTAATAGGCTTCACGAATGTATTTTGAATAGAGGTGAAGAGAGAATATAGGCGATATTTTGAATAGAGGTGATTTTGAATACAGAGAATAATGAATTTATAATTTTTTGATGAATTAGATAGTTTAATAAGTGATGTTAGGTGTGATAATTTGATATTAATATTGTTTTATTGAATATTTGTAATGATGTGGATAAATACTTATTTTTAATGGCTTCTAATGACTTAGCAAGTGCAATAATCATTTACTCGTCCAACTTCTAATACTTGCATTGATCACATTTTGTACGTTTTTCGTCTGTTAGTAAAATTGATTATGATTGTGGTGTTTTTGATTTCAAAATTAGTGATCATTGTATGACGGCAATATTGCTTAATAATGTTTCTAAAATTACTAGTGTTACTAATTCTACCTTTCCACCCGGTAAAAAAAATTTATTTTGAATGTTTAAATTTTTTGCTTAGGTTTGAGTTCTGGGATGATTTTTACATTTCTGTTAATCCCTCTACGGCTTTTAATATTTTTGTTAATAAGTTAAAATCTGCTTTAAATGCAAACACAACATTTTTAAATAATAGAAGTAAACCTATCAAGAAATTAAATGGATGCCTAAAAACTTAGCTATTAAAATTGAGAAAACAAATTTAATTCGGCAAAAGCTTTTACAGAGTGTAATGAGAGATTATCTAAATATTATCAAAACATGTGTAAAACAATTAAATTAGAGATCACTCTTTGCCATGACAGATACAGATACTTCTGCAGCAAATTTAGTCAGTATTACAAGAACTTTAGAATGGAGGGTTATAAATTGTATTTTAAATAGGACAGTTGATAAAAACGGGAATATAACTTTAAATATTAACAACAACCTTACTTCTGAGCCACTTGAAGTTGTAAACTACTTCAATAAATTTTTTTTCTAGTATCACTAGTGATTTATTACCTAATGAACCTAATTTTACTTGTCGTGAATGTATAAATCATGGTATAACATCAGATGAAACTGAAGTTGACACTTTCCTTTTTAATCCTATTTCTGCCAATGAACTTTTACATAAATAATCAATTCATTGTAAAATTCTAATTCATGCCCTAACGACTGTATTTCAAATGAGTTATTAAAAAATTTTTTTTTATAGTAGACGTGCTTTCCAATGTTTTTAATCTTAGTATTTATACAGGTATTTTTCCGTCTGTTTTAAAAGAAGCTGCAGTGCTGTCTCTTTTCAAAAAAGGTGAAAAGTGTAATGTAAATAATTACAGATCAATTTCCATTCTGTCATCATTTTCTAAAATATTTGGAAAGGCAATAAAGAAACGATTATTGGCTATCTTGGATAAAAAATTTTTTTTAGCGGTTGCCAATTTGGGTTCAGGAGAGGTACATCCAATAAAGATGCTCTTTTGAAATTTTCTAAAAGGATAATAAAATATTTACAGCCGCTTTGTTCGTTGATATGACTATGGCAAATGCCATATGACTATGGCATTTGACATGGTGAACCATCACATCTTGTTGCATAAAATGTTCAAAACTGGATTTCGTGGTTTTATTCATCATTGGTTCTCTTCATATCTAAAATTTTTTTTTTTTATTTATTTATTTTATTTTATTTTTTTATTTTTATCATTACAATAGTTACAAACTTATATTAGGTTCTTATTATTATAACATGTACATATATATTTAACTTATTCTAAAATTAAAAACAAAATATATATAATAAAATCAAATACTATATAGTAGTGGATGTATATACCACTAGTGTTGTAAAGCTCGGCGGATGACAATATTTTTTTTTTACACTCAATTTTTGTGTGGCATAATTTTAAATTTTTTTTCCTTATTGTTTTTTTTTTTTGTTTTAAAATTTTATTGTGAACTTTAAAAATCTTAAGCAATTTATTATTTAGACTTATTTTATGAGACAAAGATATTCTAATATTTGTTTACATAGAGTTTTTTCATATAGGTAATGATTTATATTTGCAGTTAAAGTACTTTTTCGAAATTCGTCCTTTAAATTTTAAATTTTTTTGATTTGCATATCAATAATTTATTTTGGAAACTGTATTTTGGCCGGATTTACTTTGTCATAAATTTCAAAAGAACAATCCATTTAAAATCATTAATTTTATTTGTTGTTAGTTCTTCTTTATAATCCAATGAAACTGCATTATAATTTTCACTTACTTTGTTTTGAGGTGGAACTTCAGCTGGTTTATTTAATGAAAGTTTCAAATTATCCACGTTCAAAAGTAATTCCATTAATTCACAACATGTTTTAGTCCTGAAAAGTGCAGTACAAAATATAGAACTTCCTCCGCCTTAATATCTGGTCTTATGTTTACCACCGAAACACCGTGAATACTGATAGACTTTACAAAATTCTTTTTATAAACTACTGTTATTTCATCATTGCATTTAGAAGAACAAGCTTTCTCTTTTATATACTGTTTTGTAACTAAAATTTTTATCTTATATTAGATAAAATCGTAACAATAAAATTAATACTAATGCTGAATCTATTACCCATTTAAACAACAATAAATATACAACAAAAAACAACTGAATCAACAAAAAAGTTATTAAATACATTCTAAATTTGTTTTTTATTTATAATTTCTTCTCCATTTACTTCTCTTTCATTTATTTTTACGCTGATGTTTTTATGACCGCATTACAATTAAGGTAGGTATTGTTTTCATACTAAAAATTTGTAGCCGAGATTTTGGCAAATATGCACTACTCCGGTGTGTGTGTGTGTCTGTGGGTGCGTGTGTGTGTGGGTATGTCTGTGGGTACGTGTACAGCTTAAACGACTAAGCGGAATTTTTTGTAATTTAATATTTAAGGTTTTGACGTACATATATCGGATTGATAAGCTTTAGGAGCAAATCGGACAGCTGCAAGTGGTAGTTTTTAAGTTTTTTACGAATATTTCGTAACAGAAAAATTTTATGAGAAAAAAATTAAGAAAAAGTTGTTACACAAGTAAAGAGCAACAACTTTGCCATAGAACATTTTTTGATCCGATAACTTTAACTTTTATTTAATTTTTTTTCTTAGTCGAAATTTCATACATATTATAGCACGCTATATGAATTTATATGAACATTTTTTTTTTGTTTTTTTTTTTATATCTTTAAAAATTTATATACATATATTCTTATATCTATGCATATTATTCTTTTGTTGATGACATAAAATTCAAACTGTAAAATTTTTGTTAGCAGATTAAATATTAGTCTGATTTTTGTTTTGTATTTGTTTACAGTTTTTATTATTTTTTACTTCAAATATTTTTGAATGAAAAAAAAAATCATTTACTTACGTATGTAAATGGATGTATGAATGAATGTACAATAATTTTTACGACTAATTCACTGCTTAGTTATTATTGTTATTGAATAATAAAAAGGATATTAAACGAGGAAGAGTGCAGTAGAGTAGACTGTGTCAACTCTGGGATACCCGTATGAACGTAATATATCTTGTTTCCATAAAACTTGATCATCTTTTAAAAACATTCAGATGTTTTAGTACCAACGTTAACTACAGAGATATATTTATGTAAATTGTGGAGTTGTATGACAGCTAGGTGCAAGAAGCCTGAACCGGCTGCTCTAGACCAATCAAAGTTTACAAAAGCTTTTGGCATGTAACTCGACACCTCGTCACAAAATTTCAGATACCGAGCTTCAATAGACCCTGAGTTATTCTCATTTAAATGAAGAAGTTGTATGGCAGCTACCCGAACCTTTCGCACCACCACAATCAAATTTTGCAGAAGTTGTTGTCATAAAACTTGATCATCATTTGCAAGATTTCAGATGCCTAGCTTCGTTAAGTTCCAAGAGGTGAAAGAAGCCTGAAGCGGCTGCTCTAGACCAATCAAATTTTACAAAAGTTGTTGGCATGTAACTCGACACCTCTTCACTAAATTTAAGATTCCTTGTTTCAGTAGATACTGAGTTATTTTCATTTAAAAAGAGAATTTGTATGACAGCTACCCAAACCTGTCGTACCATCACAACCAAATTTTTCAAAAGTTGTTGCCATAAAACTTGATCATCATTTGCAAAACTACAGATACCTAGCTTGAATAGATACTGAGTTATTTCCATATAAAGAGAGAAGTTGTATGGCAGCTACTTGAACCCGGTGGCCGAAAATGTTCAATTTAAATAACCAAACTAAAAATTTTGCAAAAGTGCCGTAAAGAAAATTTCAGCCTCCTAGCTACTTAACTTTTTGAGTTATCATGCGGATGGACGGGCGGATGCACATGGCTTATTCGACTCATAATTCGATTCTGAGCCGATCCATATCTATATCTAGCTCGACTCCTTTAAGGTGTCACAAACATAGTGGCAAATTTATTATACCCTTGAACATAGTTCATACGGGTATAATTATTAGAAGTTATTTTGCTTTGATATAAATAATTATGTAAAAAGTCTATGAATGTTGGTTTTATACTTTTCGAATATAGCGGTCGGCCCTATTGTGGAAGTACCTGATTTTTTTAGACTCAAATGAAAAAATCTGAATAAAATTCAAATCTATGTATTATGTACATATTTTCCATCTTAAAAAGTAAATTTTATTGCATATTTGACTAAGGCCTTTTATCACTTTTATGTTTATCAATTAATTCTTTAGCTAAAAAAATATTATTTATTGTTTTAGTTTTTAAAGAATTTCTGTGATCAATTTTTGTTAATTTTAAGGATGAAAATGCTGTGCGGAAGGCAACAAAGTGTTAATATGTATTCGACAAATTCTGCATAGACGTAATTTCCCAAATGGTTTTTAATTTTTTTTTACTATTGAGCAACATTTAAAAAATTTGGCCTTTTAAGTAAAGGTAGTAGATTATAACATTGTGAGAGTGGTAGTAAAAATTAAAAAAGATAGTAGATCTACTCCCTTGGGAGTAAAAGTCCCAGCACTGTTTATATCATCTCATAATATACATACATACATATTATAGATATATAAGTATACGCTTTCGGCTTTAAACTAGCATTTTTTAAATCCTATCTGGCTGACAGAATACAAAAGGTCAAAATAGGAAATAATTATAGCAATTATATAACAATAATAAAAGGCGTCCTACAAGGGTCTATTCTAGGGCCTGATCTCTTCAAACTCTTCAAAGACGATTTATCACGTCTAAGTCTGAAAGGATCAATTATATGCCGATGATGCAGCATTTAATCATTCAGCTACATCAGAGGTGGAAGTAAGAAGTTTCATTGAATGCGATTTAAATTTAATAGCTGCATGGATTACAAATAACAAACTAAGTTTAAACATCAAAAAAACTAAGATTCTTTTATTTCGTAATAATGTATAAACTTTAGAAAATGTTTACTACAAATCTAAATAAATCGAATATGTTGATAATTTTAATTATCTGGGACTAATAATTGAAGTGGGCTGACCACATCCAACATGTTATCAATAAGATATCACCATATCTGTTTTTACTAAAAAGATTAAAGAAATATATCTCCACGGATGCATTGTACACAATATTTTTATCCTTTGTTATGTCTCATATTATATACCTCAATCTTTTATGGAGTGGTGACAGTGGTGACAACAAAAATTAAGTCAGTTGGATGTAATCCATAAGAAAAGTATCAACATCATACACTCTTATCCACCTACGTATCCGACACATTCATTATATTCTGACCGATGTATAAATCTGCCTAATATTTGCAAACGAGAACTTTAACAACTCAATTAAACACAATTTCATTTTAAATAGAATGATGATATTCATACACATAATACGCGTAATAAATAAAATTTTTACCTGTCACTATTCAAACAAATTTAAAGTATAATAATTGTCTGCATAAGTGCTAAGATTGTATAACTGAAATTATATAATGAACTGCCAACACAACTAAAACAAATTGATTCCGTAAGAATTTTTAAGGCAGAAATAATAAAATTTATAACAAACTCTAGTTTATAAGAATGAACTAAAGGAAATTGAAACAAAGTAAAAACGACGAACAATACAGTTGCTTTTGTCAAATCTTAGATACCCGTATGAGCCCGTTAGTATGTTCATAGTCTGTCACTCTGCTTATAATATTATATTTTTAATTTTTCGGTATTATAAAATAATTTGGATGGAGTTTATAATTTCTAGAACTATGGTTTGTACATATGAATGTATATGTTTAAAAATTCTTCAAAAGCAGATTCTAACCTTCCATCTAACGATTATCAATTCAAAACTTTTCCAAATATGCTATTACTATTTGTTACTGAACGGCAAATGTAAATATTATATTAATTTATACTAAACTTACTACAAAATACCAAATATACATACATATATTAATATGCATTCATTCATATACACATACTATATTTTTATATATCGCCATACATTGCAATATTTCTTTAAAATATTTCATTCATAGAATAATTTCTTATAACTACAATAAAACACGTATAAATACGCCGTTGTATACATACATAAACATATGTATGTACGAATATATCTATATGTAATGTACTCTTATTATTACATCATTCATTCATTAGTACATAGGTATACGATATGTAAATAAACACGATATTATATAAGTACAAATGTATATCAATATCATATAAATAAAAATTCTTCAAGCAACCGTTATGTTGTTTATTTATTTACATTTTTTTGTACTACGCATCATTCTCAACAATTTCAAATTATCGAGTAAAAAAAAATGAAAAAAATCGTTAAAGAAATTTGTTAGAAAATTTGAGAAAAATCAAGTCAGACTTTCGTCAATTTTGAAGGTAACGCTTTGTTATTAAGATTAAGAAAAGTTGTTATTACGCTATGTTATTAAGAAACTTTTTCGATCTTTGAAGGGCTCTAGCTCTGTAACGGGTGGGGCTACAGAAAAAAATTGTTCTATAAAATTATTTTTTTTTATATCTATTCTCACTTAAAATTTCATGGCTCTACTTAAAACGATGTGAAACATTTGAAAAATTTGTATAGAAAAATTTGGGGATCAAAAAGTTAGTGTTCGAGAGCTACCCAAAGTTTTGGTGGGATCTCAACCAAAAAAAATAGGGAACCTACAAATTGATGTCAAAATATTTTGTCTTAATTGTAAGACTCTAGTTTTTTTAGTTTTTGAGTTAGCGTGCTGACGGACGGACAGACGGGCAAAGCTTAATCGAATCAGAATTCGATTCTGATCCGATCCATACCTCTGAAGGTATATATATTTTGCTTATTTCGAGGTGTTGCAAACGGAGGAGTAATTTTATTATACCCGATACTTATCGTACGGGTATAATAAATGTAACAAATGTCACTAATAAGTGTAATTATTTGAAACGCTTATTCGAACTACAAATAACCATAAAGATACATTTTTGTTTGCTAAAGAGATTTAATTTTAATTAATTTTTTATATACCTATCTTTATATTTTTAGCACATTTCGAAACAAATTTTAACATTTTTTTAATCTGAAAACGCCATCCGTAGGTAAAGAGGCAGTCTGTCATAGAAATACACCGATATCGCACGACCTACATTTTGATTGATGGGTTAATGGGAGGTCATTCTTGGTTAGTAGGTTAAAAACTTGTTTTGATTATTTTGGTTTTGATTGCAAGATAGGTTATAAGTGTGGGTTGATAACTTATAAGTTCCAAGTGGTTGTATAGTAGGAAGTGATGGTTGTTGGTACTGTGGAAGTTGTCAGGCAAGGTTAATGAACTGAATAAGTTTAGGATAATTAGGTTTTTTCAAGAAATTTATTGGTGCTGTGTAATAGGATATCATACAAATAGTAAGAAAATAAATTTTTTTTTCAAGTCAAATCAATTTTTTTATTTTTTCTTCGCATGCTTAATAAAATATATGTATGTAGGTAAAAATAGATATAAAAGAATCGAAAAAAAACTGGATTTTATTATTGCACAAAAATATTCATAGATACTTTTGAATATCAAGATGAACAATAATAAAATAAAAACGAAAACGTAAAAAAGAAGTACAAAGTGTATTTCATTTTTAGTCTTGTTTTATTAAAAGAAGATTAATTATTAAAAGTTGTTATTATTATAGTTTTAAAGTTGCAAAAATAAAAATAAGAAAAATATGTTATTTTTAGAATATGTGTTGTTGAATATATTTTTAGAATATATTTTGTTGCAAATTGTTGTAATACCTTGAACAATTAAGACTTATGTATAATAAGTATGTACACAATATGTACTTTAAAAATATTTTGCATTCTTTTAATTTCTGTTTACCTGGTGTAAATTAAATTGTATTCCATAAGAACATTGAGAAAATAACCGGAAATCTTAAATTTAAAGAAACAAATAAAAAAAAAAAATGTAGATTTATTGGGTAACCTGTTTTTCTGCTAACATAAAGAAATACATTGAAAAAATGATACGATTTAGAAGTGTACCTATAACTATGTGCGGATTTTTTCTTCCTTCTTTATTTAAAGAAGAAAAAGGAAACAAAACCATTAATTATATTTTTTTATTTTTATTGGTTTTGTTCATGAAAAAAATGTTTAAAAAAATAAATAAAACGAGAAAGAATACAGTTGCCTTTGTCAACTCTTAGATACCCGTACGAACCGTTAGTATGTTCACAGCCTGTCACTTTGCTTCCAATATTATTTTTTAAATATTTTAGTATATTAAAATAATTTGGGTGAATTTTATAATTTCTAGAACTATGGGTTGTACATATATTCAAACTAGTTCTATGTTTATACATTCTTCAAAAGCAGATTCTAACCTTCCACATAACGATTATTAAAGATCATACATTGCAATATTTCTTTAAAAATATTTCCATTCATAGAATAATTTCTTATAAGTACAATAAAATACATATATGTATGTAAATACGGCACTATATAATATACATCTATACTCTTATCATTCATTCATCAGTGACATATACGATATGTAAATAAACATGATATTATATAAGTATGTGTGTATATCAATATCATATAAATAAAAATTCTTCAAGCAACCGTTATGTTGTTTATTTATTTACTTTTTTTGTATTACGCATTATATCTTCAACAATTTCAAATTATCGAGTAAAACAAAATGCAAAAAATTCGTTAAAGAAATTTGTTAGAAAATTTGAAAAATCAAGTAACACTTTTGTCAATTATAAAGTAACCCTATATTATTAAAAAAACGTTGTTATCAGAAATAAGAGTATAATGTTGAAGCTTTAATTTTTGTGTATTACTTCAAAAAAATTTTAACAGGTGTTTAAAAATAGGAAATTTTCAGTTTTTGACCCCTTACAGCTCCTAAACGGGGTGTTTCTGAAATGACTCATATTTATTTTCAAAGATCTAACTTCTGACAAAATTTCAACTTAAACCGTTGAGGAATAGAAGGGTTAAAGGATTTTGCAAAATTTGAGTTTCGCATAACGGTAAATTAAGACACTGTATGCCACAACTATATATTTATTGAATATATACTTTTTGAAGATATACCTTACACAACTTGTGCTATAACAATTTAAATATAGAGCTTTTTTGAACCTTTGGGGAGCTGTTGCTCCGTAACGGGTGGGGCTACAAAAAAAAGTTATTAAAAATAAAATTAATATTTTTGTGACATCTATCAGCAGTTAAAATTTCATAGCTCTATTTCAAAGAAAATGTCGAGATCTAAAAGTTAGGTGTTTGAGAGCTATCCGAAGTTTTGGTCGGAACTCAACCAAAAAAAATAGGAAACCTACAAATTGCTCCTAGAATATTTTGTGTAAATTTCAAGATTCTAGCTTTCTTTGTTTTTGAGTTAGCGTGCTGACGGAGGGACGGACGGACGGTTGTTAACAGAAATAAGAGTATAATTTTAAAGCTTTAATTTTTATGTATTATTTCAAAAATATTTTAGCAGGTGTTCCAGTTACAGGTGTTTAAAAATTTAGTTTCTCAAGTGAAATTATTCCATGTTTCTCATCTCCATGAAATTTAAAAATACTAATTTTATTTCCCTCAATCTGAAAGATAATTTAACTAACGAGGAAGAATACAGTTGCCTTTGTCAACTCTTACATACCCGTACGAACTGTTAGTATGTTCACAGCCTGTCACTCTGCTTACAATATTATTTTTTTAATATTTTAGTATTTTAAAATAATTTGGGTGAATTTTATAATTTCTAGAACTATGGGTTGTACATATATTCAAACTATATGTTTATATGTACATTCTTCAAAAGCAGATTCTAACCTTCCACATAACGATTATCAATCCAAAACTTTTTCAAATATTCTATAGTACCATTTAATACTAAGCGGTAAATGTATATTAAATTTACTTAGTACAAAATAGTAAATATAATTTTAAATATTATATTATATTATATTTAAATATTCCATTGACAGAATAATTTCTTATAAGTACAATAAAATACATATATGTATGTAAATACAGCGCTATATAATATACATCTATACTCTTATCATTCATTCACTAGTGACATATACGATATGTAAATAAACATGATATTATATAAGTATGTATATATATTAATATCATATAAATACAAATTCTTCAAGCAACCGTTATGTTGTTTATTTATTTACATTTTTTTGTACTACGCATTATATCCTCAACAATTTCAAATTATCGAGTAAAACAAAATGGAAAAAATTCGTTGAAGAAATTTGTTAGAAAATTTGAAAAAATCAAGTAACACTTTCGTCAATTATAAAGTAACCCTATATTATTAAAAATAGTTGTTAACAGAAATAAGAGTATAATGTTGAAGGTTTAATTTTTGTGTATTACTTCAAAAAAATTTTAACAGGTCTTCAAGTTACAGGTAATTAAAAATAAGAAATTTTCAGTTTTTGACCCCATACAGCTCCTAAACGGGGGGTGATACAAAAAAAATTTCTGAAATGACTCATACTTATTTTCAAAGATCTAACTTCTGTAAAAATTTCAAGTTTCCAACTTAAACCGTTTAGAAGATAAAAGGGTTAAAGGATTTTGCAAAATTTGAGTTTCGCATAACGGTAAATTAAGAAACCGTATGCCACAACTATATATTTATTGTATATATACTTTTAAAGCTAATAAAAGTAGTAATCGTTTGGCGTTTTCAAAATGAAGTTATACCTTATATAACTTGCGCTATAACAATTTAAATATAGAGCTTTTTTGAACCTTTGGGGAGCTGTAGATCCGTAACGGGTGGGGCTACAAAAAAAAGTTATTAAAAATAAAATTAATATTTTTGTGAGATCTATCAGTAGTTAAAATTTCATAGCTTTATTGCAAAAAAATGTGGGGATCTAAAAGTTAGGTGTTCGAGAGCTACCCTAAGGCTTGGTCCAAACTCAACCAAAAAAAATAGGGAACCTACAAATTACTCGCAAAATATTTTGTGTAAATTTCAAGATTCTAACTTTCTTAGTTTTTGAGTTAGCGTGCTGACGGACGGACGGACGGACGGACGGACATGGCTCAAAAGTCTTAGAATTTTTTTCTGATCCGATCCATACCTTTGAAGGTATATCTAGCTCGCTTATTTCGAGGTGTTACAAACGGAGGAGTAATTTTATTATACCCGATCCTATCGTACGGGTATAAAAACAAAAATTTTCATTGTTTGTTTAACTTTTTATGTTACTTTATTTGTATTTTAAAAATAATTAATTATTTATCAAAAAATGTAAATTGAAATAAATTAAAAATAAAATTAAAAATTAATATAAATTGTTATTGCTTTTCAGCAATAATGTATTCTGTTGTATCTTCCAAAAGTAGAAGTTTATTGTTTTTCTTCACAAGAAACAATTCTCCTTTCACAATGTCTCCAATACTTGTATCTTCTTCAAAAATTTTTGCGTATACGTCTGGCGTAAAAATAGTATAGTTTTGAGTTTCGAAAACCCACTTTTCCTTCTTTTCTTTTATCATTTATTTCCTAATTTTCTCAATAATATAGAATCGATCCGATTCCATATCATACTGCCACAAAAATTTCTTAAAGTGGTTTATATTGTTTATTACATTACATAAATTTGTGTATCTTCTTTTCTTGGAGGGGGACGGCCCTTGTTCCTGTTGAAGTTGTTGAGTTTGATGTTTTTGTGACTGTTATTGTAGTTGTTGTTCTTATTGTTGTTGCTGTTGCCTATGTTGCACATAATACTGCTGATACTCTTCTTGTTTGCAGGAAGACGGCCGGACGAATCAGCATCATCAGAAGAATTTAAAAGCATGGTAATGAATTCTTGAGCCATTTTTCATGGTAATTATTGAATTAAACTGTAACTAATATACAAAATTTCGCTGTATTTATACTAGTTTACGACGTATTGCAGATAGCTTTTGTTTTTGTTTTCAAAAACTATAATTTATTGAAATTTTTTTTTTTTTCCTAAGTAAGGTCGGAATCTTCCAAAGACACCAAGAATTACCCCTTGGTAGTGTCAGATTCTTACTGACTAAACCCACCTCCCCCTTTAGCCAATATAGTGGGATGAAACTCTTAAGTGCAAAAGCAGCATATTGGCTAGGGAGTAGGGATAGGAAAGGATAGGAAAATGGATACGGAAACATTGAATTGGGAGTGGAACTGTAAGTAAACAATGAATCCGCTATTATTATTTTGCTAACAGTGACTAAAACCGTCATAACAGTTACAACATGTAGTAGTAGTATATATATTACTACATGAGGTAATTATTGAAGGCAACCCCCACTGTCACTGTAGCGGCTGTTATTATTGGTATTAATATTCTTATTAATATTATTATTATTTTAGTACAAAGTCAGCGCCATCAGTGGATTACAACGTGCAGCAGTATATAACACCTTACTTGCATGATATAACCAAAGATAGCCCCACTGTTGTAGCTATTATTATTATTACTATTATTATTATTATATAATTATTGTTATATTATTATTGTACTATTTATTACACTATTTAATTATTGTACTATTATTATTATTAATCACTATTATTATTATTATTATTACTATTATTGTTACTATTATTATAATTATTATTATTTTACGTCAGAGTCAGCGCCATCAGTGGATTACAACGTGCAACAGTATATAACACCTTACTTGCATGATATAACCAAATATGGCCCTACTGTAGCAGCTATTATTATTACTATTATTATTATTATTATTATAGTTATTGTTTTTATTACTATTACTATTATAATTATTATTACTATTATTATTATTGTTATTATTTTACTACAGAGTGAGCGCCATCAATTTTATAGAAATGGCATTTAGGTATTTAACTACAGTATTTCAAATTATGCTTTTTCTATTTTTAAATAGACTTAAGATCGTATTTTTATTTTTACAGAACTATAATTTATTGATATGTCTTGACTACAATGTTGCAAATTATAATTTTGATTCTTTTCAATTACACAAGATCACATCTTTACAAAAGACTTCTTACAATCTTTAATTACAAAAGATCAAGATCTTTTCAATTACACAATATCTTGAGATATACACAAGATCATGCTGTTTATACCCGTACGATAGGATCGGGTATAATAAAATTACTCCTCCGTTTGTAACACCTCGAAATAAGCGAGCTAGATATACCTTCAAAGGTATGGATCGGATCAGAAAAAAATTCTAAGACTTTTGAGCCATGTCCGTCCGTCCGTCCGTCAGCACGCTAACTCAAAAACTAAGAAAGCTAGAATCTTGAAATTTACACAAAATATTCTGGGAGTAATTTGTAGGTTCCCTATTTTTTTTGGTTGAGTTTGGACCAAGCCTTAGGGTAGCTCTCGAACACCTAACTTTTAGATCCCAACATTTTTTTTGAAATAGAGCTATGAAATTTTAACTGCTGATAGATCTCACAAAAATATTAATTTTATTTTTAATAACTTTTTTTTGTAGCCCCACCCGTTACGGAGCTACAGCTCCCCAAAGGTTCAAAAAAGCTCTATATTTAAATTGTTATAGCACAAGTTGTATAAGGTATATCTTCATTTTGAAAACGCCAAACGATTACTACTTTTATTAGCTTTAACAGTATATATACAATAAATATATATTTGTGACATATGGTGTCTTAATTTACCGTTATGCGAAACTCAAATTTTGCAAAATCCTTTAACCCTTCTATCTTCTAAACGGTTTAAGTTGGAAACTTGAAATTTTTACAGAAGTTAGATCTTTGAAAATAAGTATGAGTCATTTCAGAAATTTTTTTTGTATCACCCCCCGTTTAGGAGCTGTAAGGGGTCAAAAACTGAAAATTTCCTATTTTTAAACACCTGTAACTTGAACACCTGTTAAAATTTTTTTGAAGTAATACACAAAAATTAAAGCTTCAACATTAGACCCTTATTTCTGTTAACAACTTTTTTTAATAATATAAGGTTACTTTATAATTGACGAAAGTGTTACTTGATTTGTTCAAATTTTCTAACAAATTTCTTTAAAACGAATTTTTTCCATTTTGTTTTACTCGATAATTTGAAATTGTTGAGGATATAATGCGTAGTATAAAAAAATGTAAATAAATAAACAACATAGCGGTTGCTTGAAGAATTTTTATTATTATTTATATGATATTGACATATATACATACTTATATAATATCATGTTGATTTACATATCGTATATGTCACTAGTGAATGAATGATAAGAGTATATATGTATATTATATAGCGCCGTATTTACATACATATATGTATTTTATTGTACTTATAAGAAATTATTCTGTCAATGGAATATTTAAATATAATATAATATAATATAATATAATATTTAAAATTATATTTATTATTTTGTACTAAGTAAATTTAATATACATTTACCGCTTAGTATTAAATGGTACTATAGAATATTTGAAAAAGTTTTGGATTGATAATCGTTATGTGGAAGATTAGAATCTGCTTTAGAAGAATGTACATATAAACATATAGTTTGAATATATGTACAACCTATATTTCTAGAAATTATAAAATTCACCCAAATTATTTTAAAATACTAAAATATTAAAAAAATAATATTGTAGGCAGAGTGGCTGTGAACATACTAACGTTTCGTACGGGTATCTAAGAGTTGACAAAGGCAACTGTATTCTTCCTCGTTTTATTTTATTTTTAATATGCAAAACTATGATTTATCAAAATGGCAATTTACTACACTGTTGCAAATTAAACTCTTTTCTATTTTAAGATCGGTTTAAGATTGCATTTTTGTGTTTGTTGTATTTAACTATAATTTAGCAAACCATCCTTTCGAGGTCAATTGTGTTCTGCGAATCATAAAGTCTCGACTTCGGTCAATATAAGCTTATGTGAGGAAATTAGAAAATGCAAAAGCTGTCTAAAAGTTTATATAGGAGGAAAAAAACATACATGTGGAGAAATTTTCTGTAAAATTTGCTTCAACTTTGTTCCAGAAGATCACCAATATTACGTTCAGCAAGCCAAAAATAAGAGTAAAAATAAGAATAAAGAAGAAAGTTTCCTATTCATATTTTATGATTTGGAAACTAAAGAAGAAAAAATTGTGTCAACGGAAATAAAACAACACGAGCCAAATTTATGTGTCATTCAACAACGATATCATATATGTATCGAAAACAATTCCTTAGTTTTTTGTAGAGAAAGTTGCGGTTATAGAGAAAAAACAATTTGAAAAAAAATTTAAGATAAACAACTTAATGGAGTACATTTTATAATTGAGAAACACATTTAAGCATATTACTGTCATGGCCCACAACGGACAGGCTTTTGATCACCAATTTATCTTAAACTATATCTTAAATGAAACCTCCATTCAACGAAAACTAATTATGCGAGGAACAAAAATTATACTTATGAAAGTAGATAATATAAAATTCATAGATTCGCTTAATTATTTCCCAATGGCACTTGCAAAATTGCCACAAGCATTTAACTTAACATTCAACACGACAAAAAATGAAAATTACGATGGATGTTTAGCAGAAATGAAATATTATTCCCCTGATACAATGAAAGAAGGTGAACGCGAAGAATTTTTAAAATGGTATGAAGAAAATAAGAACTATAAATTCAATATGCAGAAGAAGATTAAGGAGTATTGTGCCAACGACGTAAGAGTTTTGGCTGAAGCGTGTGTGAGTTTTAGGAAAATGTTCTTAGAAGAATGCAAAATTGAACCATTTTTGGATGCTACAACAATAGCATCTGCATGTAACCTTGCATATCGTCGAAATTTTCTGAAACCTAATACAATAGGTATCATTCCTAAAAATGGATACAGAGTAGGAGATAAACATTCGAAAATTGCAATACAGTGGTTAATTTGGGAACAAGATTCACGGCAAATTAATTTGGAATGTGTATTAAATGGTAGAAAAAAAATTGTTGAAGGCTTTAAGGTGGATGGTTATTGTGAAAAAACCAAAGAAATATTTGAATTTTATGGATGTTATTACCTCGGGCATCCAAAATGTTTAACAAGCAATCGAAATGCGAGCTTATTCAATAGTAACAACGATACTCTTAACCAAAAGTATGAAAGAACGGTAGTTAGAGCCGAACATTTCAAATGTCTTGGATACAGGTTGGATAATTGAAATGTGGGAATGTGAATTTCGTGAACAAATGAGATGTAATAAAAATATGGACTACTTGCAAAATCATCCATTAATTAATATTACACCTTTAAACCCCAGAGATGCATTTTATTGAGGAAGAACTGGAAATACATATACATATTATAAATGTAAAGCTGGAGAAAAAATTAAATATATTCCTTGTATCCATATGTTTGCAAACGAGGAAAATTTCAAGTTTTTCACCCTAAAATATATGTTGAACAGGATGCTTGTTCTAAACTGAACTTAGAAAAGGTCGATGGGATCATTAAATGTAAAATTTTACCGATTTTACCTGATTTACTACATCCAGTTCTTCCCATTAAACAAAATAGTAAGCTAATGTTTTCGTTATGCAAAATTTGCAGCGAAGAAAAACATCTAGGTGAATTTTGTCAACATTCTGATGATCAAAGAGCTTTAATAGGGAAATGGGTAATAGATGAAGTTTTAAAAGCTATTGAAATGAACAATCAACTTCTGAACATTTATGAGGTTTGGGAATATAAAACGATAAAGGATGATAAATTGAATATGTTGATGGTTTATTTACCGCCATGATGAATAAATTTATCAAAATAAAACAACAAGCTTCAGGTTGGCCTCTCGATTGCCTAAATAAGAAAGAATATCATAAAAGTGTTAACAATCAAATCACGGTTTAAGATCTTTTGCTAAAATTATTTTAAATTTATTTTGGGGAAAATTTGGTCAGAAAGAGAACCAGTAACAAACTACCATTTTAAATCAGCCATTTGAATTTTATAAAATGGTAACAAATCCTTTTATAGCGTATATGTCAAATTCTACCTATAAATGAAGAAAATATAGTGGTGAGTTGGCAATACAAAGATGAAGTTGAAACTTCTTTACCAACTGTTAACGTTAGCAAAGCAACTTTCACAACAACACAAGCTCGTCTTAAACTTTACAGTTATTTGGAGAAGCTTGATAATAGAGTTTTATATTATGACACAGATTCTGTCATTTATATATCTCGAAAAGACGAATTTGATCCCCCAACAGGGAAATTTGTAGGAGAAATGACAGATGAATTAGAGTGCTTTGGTGCTGGAAGTTTAGGAAGAATAGTTTGTCTGTGGAGGTCCTAAAAATTACGCATACGAAGTGTACTGCACAAAAGATAGCAGCAGAAAATTTCTATGCAAAGTAAAAGGAATTCGTTTAAGTTATCAGGCTTCACAAAAAATTAATTTTGATACCATCAAAGAAACGATTTTAAATCATGCGGGAAACGAAAATATGCTTGTAATTTCAGATAATATTCGTAGAAATAAAGTACACGAAGTACATACAGTTCGCGAAATAAAAAAATATTATCCTAAATCAGAAAAGCGGAAATTTAATGAAGATGGTAACTCTTTTCCATATGGATATAAAAGACTGCAAAAAGAATATTAAAAAATAAAAAACAAATAAAACTAAAATTTGATATTATGTTAGAATTTCTATAAAGCAAATTACTTTAGATGCAAAATGTAAATAAATACTTAACAACTTTACAATTATTTAAATAAAGTCTTTTTTATTTATCCAAGTATTATGTGTGTCATCAAAACCTAGCCATTTAACAAAAACTCTATTTCCTTGCTTTTTCAGAAATTTTTCTACAGGGTAAGTATCTGGGTATTTTACAGGTGTAAGCTCAGCTTGATAAAGACCTCCAGAAATTGCGGTATCAGTATAGTCCGATAATTGGTATGTAACAGGATAAGTATTATTGATTTTATCAATCTTAAATACTTCAGTTGACCAATTCGGTTGATAACCTTTTTCGAAATGTCCTTTATATTTACTTATTCTTACAAAATTTCCAACTTCATATTTACTTTTTTGAAAAATTTTAGGCTCAGTATATACATTTCTAATTATATTTTTTTCGTTTTTCTTTGTAATTTTTTCAGGAGGAAGTTTTGTTGTGCTATGTTTTGTTGAATTATATTGCTTTATTAATGATTGTACAATAGGTAACCATTTATAATTCCCGTTTAAACTAAATTTTTTCCAAACAGAATTTTTTAATGTACGGTTAAATCGTTCAACAATTGATGCTTTTAATTCGCTAAATGGGTGATAATGATTGATTGATTTTCATTCATATAACTTTGAAATTGTGAATTAAAAAATTCCTTGCCTTGATCAGAGTGAATATTTTTTGGTATAACTTTAGCTCTACTAATAATTGATTTTAAGGCATTTAAAACGTTTTCAACATTTTTTGTTCCCACAGGTTCAGCATAGGCATATTTGGGAAAAGTATCAATGACCGTCAACATATATTTATACCCATTATTAAATTTTCGATAAGGTAACATTTCGACTAAATCGATTTTCCATGTGTCATTTAAACCTTTCTGCTTGAATTTTCTTCTAAGAAATTTACGTCTTGCCTGTCTATGAATTTCAGTTACTATTTGAGATCTTGACATTTTATTTATAATAAGCAATTATGTCAACTAATTTTAAAAATGTTAAAGGTATGAAGATAATAATTATTATATATAAAATAATAGACCAAAGCATGATTTAAATGATTGCTGCCTAAATAATTTTAATTAAATAATCCAATTAAAAATATTTCTCTATCTAAACATGTAAATAAAAAATAAAAATTATTATATTATTTATTTATTTATATTAATATTACATACATAAATGTAATGCAATATTATTGAACCATCGGCTATTAAGGCCATTATAGGTTTTTATACTATTATTAAATTATATACTAATACTATTTATTTTGTTTATATTATATACTATATATTTACATTATATTTGGTCGTAAGGGGGGTATGTAAAGAAAAAAGCACTTTACGACCTGTGCAGGGATCGAACCCACACTCCTTCGGTTAATACGCCACACGCCTACGCACTAGGCTACCGAAGCCCCCTATATTTTTTATTGTGATTTATTTTATTTGTTTTTATGTAGTATATTACAGATTTTTTCTTTCAGAATTACAGAAATTTCAAAAAATAGTCTTGAATAATTGTATTGTACATTAAAACGTTGCATTGGTATATAAATTTCTTGTTATAACTTTAATACCTGTTGTTCATAACATAATTTCAGATATTCTCCAACATATTCTTTCACGTGTAACTCAGCTATTTTATTATAGATCATTACTGCGTGAAGAAACTCGTTCAAATTGTAAAAATTTTCTGCTTCTTCTCTGTTAATAGTTAATAGCATGCTTTTCCCGTTCGCCGATCTTAGCTCATAATGAAAACACTGTTTTATAGCTTTGATCATCTGTTCTTCGAGTTTTTTGTTAAATTGGTAATAAAATTTATTCCATTCATGAAATTTTAAAGCAATTGTCTTTTAACAATACGATGAAATATGCTTGAAACTTCAAGCGATTCGCAATCAAACCCAACAGAAATTTTTATTGTATGACTCTTATTGAGAAAATATGTATAACTTAGCAATAAATTTGTGGTTTGACTTGGTTCCTCCATTGCTTTAAATTTACTAAAAATTGTTTATGTTGCTTTTTATTTATACGATTTAGGATTACAGGTTTGTAATGAGTTATATTTTCCAAATACATGTTGAAAAGTGTTTAGAATCAATTTGTCGTTTTCTACATAATTTCCTTTATTAAAATTTTTTAAAAAGACGTTTATACTATAACCGCAACATCTATACCACGTATAGACACAACAATATTGTCCACATACATCTGAATAGTTACTTTGTAATTGTTTCTCATTAAAAATTATATATTTGTTTTTTAAGTAACTAAAAATTTCTAATTTATTAGGTTTTCTACCAAAAGAATCAAATACAACAATTCTTGGGAATATAACTAGCTAACCAAGGTGTTCCCGGTTCTTTTGCTTTATCAGTGTTTACAATTAAAAAAGTTTGTCTTTTAATTATTTTGGGGAATTGATCTAAAGTAAAAACACCTTTAAAAAATTTACGTGTGTTCTTATTACATTTTAATACATTACTTATTTCTAAAGTATTCACCAATCAAATTGACACAAGTCATAAACTTTTGTTTTTTCTTTAATGTAGTTCGTTAAAAAGTCTTTTTTGATTTTTTGATTTGTTATAATAATATCAAATTTTTCAAGTGGTTGACAGAGCTCATTATTGAATCTATCGTTATACACAGCTCCAAAAGAATAATTTTCAAAATCGTCATTTATAAAATCCCTAGTTGGAAATTTATATTGAGCTCTTGAGCTCTTTCACAAACTTTTTACAAGGTTCTTTAATACCAACTATACAAATATCTTTCGCAAATAAGGTACTATTATCATCACAACAAAATGTTACATCCAGAAGTGCACAAGACAATGATATTTTGCCAAATATTCATATTTACTTTTATGCTATTTATAGGTTTGTGAATATATTTCGATTTTTATCAATTTGTAAGCTTGCATCAAATTCTCCATAAACAATAGCAGTTAGTGTAGTTGTAAATGGTTTTGATAGCCTTGCTCTATTCTAACTGTACCTTTGTTCAGTAAACCTTGACATACTTCATTTCCAGATGAATCTGGAGTTAAATCAAAAACTAGTATAAAAAATCCATTACTAAACATAGACTTTGTTATTTGATGATCTTTATCATTCTGGTAAATTCCAGTTCCTGAAAAAAGTGTACTGTATGCTCTTGTGCAGGAATTATTTTCATCTGAAAAACTGGTTTCAATTGCTGAATTAGGATTTGAACACCATTTACGTTTAACACAAATTTTGAAATATCAAAATGTTTCAAATTGTATCGGTTTTTTGATCCTTTTGCAGAGTAACCCACATTTTCTGCCATACAAAAAATTATTGTATTTGGCAACTGTCCAATAAAAACATTATCAAGTGATATTGATGAGCTGTTCATTGGAATTGTAAAACCTTTTACTTCAACGCATTTATAATTATATTTAGCATTGGATTTCTCAAGAACAGCATTGTGTGCATTTATTTATTTTATTTATTTATTTATTTATTTTATTTATTTATTTATTTAAAACAAAATCCCAAAAGAGCCTGAAGGCTCGTATAGGGTGTATAAAATTACAGTAGTTTACAATCATAAAGATATCATGAATATTATGTAAAAATTATGTACATATGTAATAATTAAATTATACAAACTAGTGACAAATTAGGTGTAAATAATGTGCAACAAAATAATAGAAAAGAGAACAAAACAAAAAAAAAAAAAAAAAAAAAAAATATACAAAAGAAATGAAATTTACGATTGGATTTGATTGCTATTGTTATTGGTTATTATACTTGAGCATTAATACATTTCTAACTGAGTTTTAAACTTTTTATAAGAGAATCTTTTAATGTCACTTGGAACAGTATTGTACAGCTTGATTGATTGATTAAGTATTTTGGTATTTCCTGCGTTCATACGCAACTGATTTGCCGTTCTAGTGTTGTAGTTATGAATTTCATTGTTGGCAATTAATTTTGTGTTTGATTTTATATTTTTTATCTGCATATTATGTATTTGTAAGATTTGAGCCAAATTTCTACTGTCTTCCACTTTAAGAATTTTATACTGCTGGTGAATTCGATTAGTAGATGTTCTATGATTAAGTTCATACATATTTTTTATTGCCTTGTTTTGAATTCTTTGTAATTTGTTTAAGTTTTTAGCATATGTGTTTCCCCAGATGGCTAAACCATACGAAATTACACTGTTAAATAAACTGAAGAAGATAGTTCTTTTTAATTTTAGTGGGACTCGCTTCCCAATTTTCCTAAAAATCCCTGCTATTCTACGCGTTTTCTTAATAAGCTCATTTACGTGACAATTCCAATTTAACTTTTCATCAACAACAATACCTAAATATTTATACTGGCTGACTTTTTCAATCATAAATTTTGTTTTGTTCACGTTGACTGTTAATTTATGCAGTGACATCCATTTATAAATAGCTTCCATATCCTTATTTATTTTTGTTTCCAATATTTCTAGATTATTTTCAGCATATATTATAACTAGGTCATCTGCATACATAAACTGTTTCCCATTATAAACTAAGATTTGATAATGTACTCACATAGCAGTTAAATAACGCTGGCCCCAACGAACTACCTTGTATTACGCCATAGTTAATACTTTGGGTACTGCTTATGGTATCCTCGCACTCTGCATACTGTCTTCTGTCTTTGAAGTAACTAGTAAACCAATTGTATTCTTTACCTCTTATTCCTAATTCAAATAAGATTCTCAACAATATTTTCCTATCAATCAAATGCCTTAGTCAGATCAAAGAATACTAAAGCGGTTTTTTATTATTACATACAGCATTTTGAGTATACGTTATAACATCGAACAAGGCTGCTTGAGTATAAGAATTTTTTGTAAAGCCATACTGTGACTTACTTATTAAATTATTATTTAATAAATATTTTGTAATTTGACTATTAACATATGTTTCCAAAATTTTACTTAATATTGGAGCTATCGATATCGGTCTATAATTATTTATATCAGTTTTGTCACCTGACTTATAAATAGTAATTACTTTATTAATTTTAAGAGAATCTGGAACATTAGAGTGATGAAGTGAGGCGTTAATAAATGCGCAAATAGGTTTGACTAGTTCATTTTTACATTTCTTTACCATAGTGGTTTGAATGCCATCAACCCCAGCACTGTTAGTATTGTTCAGCTGATTTATACCTACTATTGTTTCCTCCTCATTAATTTTTTTAAAATAAAATCTACTGCTAATTCTACATACCGGTAAGTAAATTGTTGAGAAGTTTTTTGCCATATGATTTCCTACATTGCAGTATAAATGATTAAAGTTTTCTAATTTAATATGCTTTTCAGAATAATTTTCATCTTGATAGAAATCATTTAATTTGCTTGTGTTATCTGTAATTATAGCTTTTACTAAATTCCATGTCTTTTGTAGATTATTAGATGTTTTCTCAAAATTGTTCATATCAAACTGACGTCGCTTTTTTCTTTTCATTGCTGTTAACTTATTTTGCCAAAATTGATATTTACTTTTAACATATTGATTCTCTGTGTTATTAAAGTATTTTCTGTACCAGTAGTTCCTTATTTTTATTAAATTTAGACTTTCATTATCAATCCACGGTTTAGTATATTTTACAGCTTTAGTATATTTTTTTTCAGTTGTAGATAAGTCAGCACAACTACGTAGAGTATTTATAATATTTTTGTAAATAACTTCGGCAACACCAGAAGATATGTCAATATTGCAGTTCGTTAATTGATTTTTTAATAAATTGACACTTGTATGCTTATAAGTATATTGACATGTAGTTTTGTTTACAAAATATTTATAATTGAGTTCAACTACTAAGATATGATGATCAGTAATATTAGAATTTAGATGTGTAATATTTAGTTGTTTTTGTGTTTTATTTAATAATATATGATCGATACATGATTTTGGGCTTGGTCTGGTTGTTGAGGTATCAGCGAAATAAAATCCGTTGGATTCGACTATAGTTTTGTAAGTGCTAATATTATTATTATTTTTATTTTTGAGGTTGAAGTTGAAATCACCAATTATTAACGTATTTTCATTTTTTAATTCTTCCAGGTGCGAATCTAGGATAGAGAAAAAATTATTTATCAAATTTCTATTGTTGTTGGGTGGCCTATAGATAGCCGAGATATTTAGAATCATCTTGCTGTTTTGAATTTTAAGTGACAGTATGCTATTAAAGTTATCGCAGTAATTTTTTAATATTTTGTAGTTTAAAGAAGTGTGTATAAATAAACCGACTCCACCACCACGTCTATTTTGTCGACAAGAGAAACTTTTATTGTAGTTTTTAATATTAACCAAATTTATTTCTTCATCAAGTATCCAAGTTTCACTAAAAACAATTATATGAACAGTTGACTGTAAATTATCCAGTAAAACAGTGATTTCGTCTGTTTTGTGCTTTAAACTTCGAATGTTTAGGTATAAAATTTTTAATGAGTGTAAATTATCAAATCGAAAATTTTCTATTCTAGCTACATTTTTAACTGGAGTATTTAACGGTGAAGTGTTAAGATAAGTTTCATTGTTTATTATCATTTACCTGCTCAAAATTTTTATTTGACAAAATTTGTATCATTTTTGTGTTCATTCCTTCTCTTAACCAAACTTTACCATCCTTTACCCAAGCAAATTTTTTTTTTTCTCTTTTGAGATCTCTAGCTTTTTTATATAATAATCCAAAGTATGGTGTGATTCTTTCATTGATGAAAACTGTTTTTGGTGTTTCACTACTGGGTTGTTGAAATATCTGATTGTAATCTAAGTTTATTTCTTTTCAGCTTGCAAGATTTTATTTTAAAATATATTATATTATATATATATTAAATAGCGTATATATTATATTAAATAGCGTGGCTTCTATAATTTTTAATTGTGATTCATCAGAATCGTCTGCAAAAAGATAAAAATCGGGTTTTTCAAGTGGCAAAACTATACGAATGTCAACATTATTTATAAGTAGAATAGGTTGATTAAACATATCTACGTGTAGTTTACTCATAAGTTCCACTACATTGCTACAATTTTTGGCGCTCTTTTGAACCAATATTATCAGATTTAGCTAGATTTGCTTTATCTAAAATCCATCCTGCAGATTCTAAATGATTTGCAGCAGCATCTGTACCATAATTTAATAAATATTCAATATAAGCTCTTTAGTGATAATTTCCATCAGATGGGGTTATATTTTTGCCATTTATTTGAACATTACATTGTTTTATTAAAGAATGTAAAATGTTATTAATTACACTTGGTTGTATTATTATTTTTCCTTCAGCATTTTTATCATTATTTCAATGCGTTCCATCTTTCTTTAAGATCTGTACTTTTAATCTCAAATATGTAGAAGACAAATCTCTATATGTATCGCCATGACCCAGTGAAACAAATTCATAGTTGAAGGATTGTCTAAAGAAGCAATAGGATTGTAGGAAACTTCTTCAGATCGTAAAATGCTAGACTGAAAGGGTTGGGTTTTAAAAATATCCAACTCAGATTTCATACACTTAGACATAATTAATTAAAAATATCTTTTTGTTTCTGTTTGTTATTATCTTTGCGTCGTGTTGACGTAAAATAGTTTACATTTTTAATGAATGGTCTTTTTATAGCTTTTCGTTTTCTTTTACCAGAACCATACATTTCCTTCAGTTTTCGTACGGCACCACGTCGTACATTTTTAACAAGCTTGTGATTACGATCTTGCATAACTTCTTTTACATTTGCACCAGATGCAATATAAGATAAAGCATTGATACCAGGGTTAATAACCTCTTATTTCAAAATATCAGTGCCTGAAGTAAGTAATGTTTTCAAATATATAAAAAGTCCCTCAAAAAAGCTTCCCAATCTACGACCTCTTTGAAATGGTACGGTTTAATGTAATAAAGGGCCGATATCATCAAGTCCTCTACCAGATTGAATTATATAATACTTATAGTATACTCTCTCCATAATGAATAAAATAAAATAATATATAATTTTGTAAAATCGCTTTTATTTATACTTTTTTAAAATGTAATACAAATTTTGTTGTTTTGTTTTAAAAGTAATGAAATGTTATTAAATGATTTCTCCACATTGCAATTTTGAATATTACTGAATTCTTTTACAGTATCAGTGAAAGAATTTTGTATGTTAACAGATCTTAAACACCTTACATCTTTATCATCTATTTTTTGCTGTTCAATTATGTCTGTGTATATAAGAAACATATCTGGTTTAATAATGGGAATCAATTGTACACTATCTATAAAAGTTTTGAAAGCTTATATTACACGTGATTTATATTTTTTAAAATCTGTAACTTTAAAGATATTTGATTGAAACATGTTGTCAAAAATCCTTCGAGGGTATAAGCGTAATTTGCTCTTATTTTTATACCTATTTTAGTCCTAGTAACACATATTGTGGTGTAACTTATATTTTCAGGCATTTCCTCAGCTTTTGCTGATTATGTATAATGAACTTCGTCGTTTATAAAATTAAAAATTCCCCAAATCAACTGTCGTTCAACTCCTTTTCTTGTAAACCTAATAAGTCTCCGTATATTTTGAATTAGTGTTGTTCCAACTCTTATCATATCTTTCTGCATACCTTTAATAAATATTTTAGTATTTTTTTCCCATTCTTCACCATACACATTTGGAACGAAATCATTAACATACATTTCTGAAATACCGACTTTCCACCTTGAATAACACATGTATTTATTCATTTAATTTGTAAACGATGATAATGAATTTTCTAGGTAATAGTTCGTACATGAATCACTGAGTAAAGTGACATAAAATTCATCATTTGCTTTCTGTCATTCATCAGTTCTGTTTGAGTATTACCTGCTGCTCACCTTAAAACACGTCTTGATGAATTATTCAACTCTTTGCTATTTATAGTTTTTTCTTTTTTCGTTGGTGGGCTTCTTTTTCATATACTTCTTCTTCTTCAGGAACAACTTGTATTCCAACATTCTTATATTCAGAAAAAAGCGATTGACTTTCCGCATCTATATACATTGGTTTTGCACGAGTTTGAGTACCTTTTGTTTCCGTAAATTTTACTTTTTCCTCTTTATTTCTAGGAATTTCCTCTTTTTTGTTTCTTATTTTATATAGATTTTGTCTGTATAAATACCATTTTTGAGTGTCCGTGAAATGTTTTTTTAACAATATTTTTTTCATATTTTTATCCAACTCATTAACTTATTTATCAACATCCGCATTTTTCTTCATTTTCTCATAAATCTCAGACTTTAAAATTATCATTTTATTAAATTTTGCATTAATCATTTTATAAAATTTCCTATTTTTTCCGGTCAAATAAGTGATCTTAATTCTTTTTTATACTTTCGTAATTGGGTTGCTGCTTTTTTACTCAGATTACAATTACCTTTTAAAATATTTAAAGAGATTTGGCAAAAAGTTTTTATTACTTCAGGGTGTTTTATAATTACTTTTTGGAATTTTGATTTAGAGGCTTTTAATAGGTGCAATATATGTCGATTGGTCTTCAAACGTTTCATATTCCTCCCCAAATTGTTCTAATTGATCTCTCGTACAATAACACAAATCTTTTCTAAATATATCACTTCTTAATCGAAATATATCATTAACGTCTTGAGTAAGATCTATTAATATATAGCCATATGGGTCTGATGTCACATCATTATATACTTTTTCAAATGCTTTAATTTGATTGGGATAGTTTTGGCGAGTTAGAGGTAATATCTGCGATTAATCTTTTGGATTTTTGAAAAGTACTAAATATTTACAGTTAAGTGAAATATCTCTTGAAAATTCACCCTGGTGAAAAACATTTTGTGTTACAAATATTACAGATAAATTTCTATGATGTGATCCTCTAGTAAATAAATCACATACATACTTATCATGAAAATTTAACATCATGTCATCGATAATAATTAACAAAGGCTTTTGATTATCATTAAAATCTGGAATAGTGTTACTATATATATTCCATATCTTTGACATATTTTGGAACGGCATTTTTGTCGGGATTATACCAAATTATTCTATTAATATGTGGTTGTATATTTTCTTTTTTATATTTTAATAAATTATGAATAAAAGTTCCACAGCATGATGGACCAGCCACCATCATAGTAAACGGGTGAAACAGCATAGTTGTATTAGTTATTAACTAACTCTGTTAACCTATACGAAAACCTCTTTTCCCAAAGTGAATATAAATGTAATTTAGTTCTTCTATGGAACATTTTTACATTTACCTTTCTTCCATAAGCCTTCGACATGGTTAAACAAGTTCTAATAGTTGACCTACAATTTTTACAAGGAAATGGAAAGCAATATTTCCTAAAAGAGTTAGCCATACTTGAAAAGGAAGTTTAATTCCAATTGTGTATCACTTCAAAGCACCGTATCCCGCAGAAGAACTTAGTCAGGATATGAAATATAATAACCAGTATTGCGAAAATAAAATTAATGGACTTAAATGGAATAACGGGTTAGTTGAATATTTAGATGTAAAATGTATATTAAAACACTATTTAGAGTCAGCTGAAAAAATTCATGTTAAAGGAGAACAAAAAAAGTTTTCCTTCAAAAGTACATTGACAGTTTTAAAATAGTAGATCTAAGCAGAAACTTGCCATCATTACAAAAGATTGATAACTTTAAATCAAATTGTCCTATACACTTATCAAACAACAATTCCAGATGTGCTGTTAAAAATTGCTATAATGTATATATGTATCTTTTAAAGGAAAACATGTTAGATTAAGATTTTCAATTTTCATACTTGCACGATAAGAATTTTAATAACAAAACTAAAAAAGTTCAATAACAAAACTAAAGACGTATAGAAAAAGTTGGTTTCACTATATCTGCAATTTTAACATCTGATCATCGCAAAATTGTAACAGTTTTTTTCATATAAATAAAAATAAACATATAACTTAATCTGTTTTTAATTTTTATTTTTGTGTTTACTATAAATACCAAAAGCAATTAACTTATCTTTGTTCCTACCTTACAACATAAAACGAAGTGTAATATCAACTATAAAGTAAATGAAAGATTTCCGGTTATTTTCTCAATGTTCTTATAGAATAGAAAAAAAAATTTTACTATAACTCCATAATTTTTTCTTTTTTTTTCAATTCATAAGTTTTTAAATTGTTTGAAAGAGTCAAACTAGTTTTTACAATTCCTTTTACAGAAATTAAAAGAATGTAAAATATTTTTAAAGTACATACTTATTATACATGAGTTTTAATTGTTAAAGGTATTACAACAATTTACAACAAAATATAGTACAATGAGAAACAACACATATTCTAAAAATAACATATTTTTCTTATTTTTATTTTTGCAATTTTAAAACTGTAATAACAACTTTTAATAATTAATCTTCTTTTAATAAAACAAAACTAAAAATGAAATACACTTTGTTCCGTCTTCAGTATACTCAGCACCTGAAAATAAACAAAAAGAAAAAAAAACACAAAGAATCATGTTCCTCAAATAACACATACGTATACTTATCTGAGTAACGATTAAATCCTGGTCCCGTCCAACCTATCAGCACATAACATCTTGAAGCAGCACAAATTATTTTTTTTATATGTATACATTCAATTTTATGTTTATATTAAAATTTAAATACATTTTAACTTAAAGTATTATTGATACTTTCATTAATTGTCAAAACCAAACAAATTCACAATATTAGATAGAAATTGTCAAAATATAATTGTTTTCATTTTGGGACACAAGACGTCAGTTACATTAACTAAAATTAATTTAATTCACAATAATTTTATATTTTTTATATATTCAAGATTTTAACTTTTTATATACACTACATATGTTTTTTATATACTTGCTTTTTGTTTCACTTTATTATATATTTTAATTCAAGGTTACTGCACTTGGGTTAAACGTTAATCTTGAACCGTTTAACTCAAGTTTATATAAACCCAAATTTTATGAATTTTTAATTAATCATTATCGTAGAGTCGTAAAAAAAGGTTGCTAAAATAAAATAAAATAAATTGGAAATTAAACAGTTCGTTTTATTAAAAGAAAAAAAAACAGTGCGTTTTCAGCATAAAAATAACATTGCGTTATTAACTTTTTAAAAGTAGTAATATTCATTTTTTTTTTGATTGAATTAAAGATTTTTTTTGAATTCAAACGTTCTTTTTGAATTATATTAAATTAAAACATTTTTTTTATTTATGTTTTTAAACAAACATTTTTTGGTCCTTCGAGCCGGATAATATTAAAGATAATATTGTCTTAAAATAAGATATAAAATATTAAAGTTATTATATAAAATATATTAATTTCAGTGTTCAAAAAAAAGGGGGTAAAAAAAAATACAGAGGATTTAAGTTTTTTTTAATTTGAATGTTAAATGTGAGTTAAAGTACATAAAAGATTTGCAACTTTTGAACTAATTAAAGACAGTGACTTTTGAAATTTTATAAGATAAATTATAAGTAAAGACAGTGAATTTTCAAATTTTGTAAAAACGATAAAAAAAAAATAATAAAAAAAGCAGGGACATTTTAAGCCCTTACATAGTGAACAAAATTATAGTGTACAAAATCCTTAATGGTTTGGCACACGCGCGTTCGGTACGGGTTCTGGAAATAAAAGAGGAATATACAAAACAAAGAAACACATTTCTTCACATTTAACAACACCAACATTTATAATAAAATATTTATAAAAACATTCAACAACATCAACAAAATATATCAAAATTGTAAAAATATTTGGTCAACATTGTTTTATATGCTAAAATTTTATTAACAAAATAAGGATTAACTAAATTGATTTATATAAGTTATAAGTAACTCTATATCGCGTTGAAGATGTCAAAGGCAAAACCGAAAGCAACAATTATCGCACAATCGGAAACAAATTTAAAGGGTATGCTAACATTTCCAGTTGGTTTTAAAGAACTAGTGTCGAAGTTACATGCGACTAAATTGGAAACAAGGCTGACATTACTAGGAAACATATACAAGGAGTCGGAGAAATTGCACGTGGCTGTTGTTGGCATGGATGACGTCAAAGAATATTTCAAAAGTGAAACATGGACAAAGATTTTAGAAGTATATATGGATCTGCAACCTGAGTTGAAGGATGCTTATGACCAACTAGTAAAGGAAACCCTTGATTTGAATTCATCATTGGTTCCAACTCAACAAGATTTTGAGCCACTACTCTTGCGTTTACCCCCGTTTGATGGCAAGTATGAAAGTTGGCCGGTCTATAAGAATACTCTAGACGCCTATTTCCTTCAATATCGCAAATGTCTAATATCCAGAAGTTGAACGTACTAAAGACCAACGTGGAGGGAGATGCAGCAATACCCATTGAACTTTTAAATTTAGAAGAATCAGGTTTTAAGTCAGCCATAACTATTCTCACTGATCGTTACGAAAACAAAAGAGTGTTTCTAAACACACCCGGCTAAGTGTTTTACTCAATCAACGGCAAATTACAGCTGAGTCGGCCATGCTAGACACCACTATTTCAGCCTATCATTCCTTAGAAAATTTAAACATCGTGGAAACGGCTCAAATTACAGCTGAGTCGGCCATGCTAGACACCACTATTTCAGCCTATCATTCCTTAGAAAATTTAAACATCGTGGAAAGCTGGAATAGTATTTTGATTTTTTTATTGGTTCAGAAGTTACCACTTCGAACACAACAATTATGGGAGAAAAAGATTGGCAACTCTCGAACAGTACCGGAATTCACAGTGTTCAAGGAATTTTTAGAAAACAGATTTTGGACTTTGGAATTTGTTCAACGTAATCATCCGAATCACACTAAATCAAAGTAGGTTAAGCAAGCACCTACCAAAAGTTTTCACATTGCGTCAGTAACTGGAGTTATTTGTACCATGTGTAAAGAGTCGCATATCTTGAGAAAATGTAAAAAAATTTTAGAACTTCCTCCCATTAAACGATTGGACGTTGTAAGAACAAAAGTGTTATGCTGGAATTGTTTAGGAGAAGGCCACAAAGTATCTCAGTGTCCCAGCAAACACAAATACCATGACTACAGCGTTCACCAAATTCAGCAAAAAAATTTAGCTTGCCACCATCTTAGTTAAAGTGGTTAACTCAACAGGAAATGAGATCACAGTGCGTGCTCTACTTCACCAAGCGTCACAAGCATCCTTCGTTACAGAAAAGGTGGTACAGCGTTTGAGCTTGAACGAACAATTCACCAGTGTGACCATACAAGGTATAGGAGACCAGAGCGGCCACAAAATTAATAATAAAACCAATTTCACCATAAAATCGTAACCCTCGATTTTATTGATGTGGAAGTATTCATTATGATAAAAATAACTCAGATATTACCATCTTCAAGGATCGATTATAAGAAGTGGGAGCATATAGTGGATCTGAAATTAGCGGACCCTCATTTCAATCAGCCAGGAGTGCTTGATTTATTACTGGGAGCCGAAGTGTTTAACTAAATTATATTATCTGGAGTAAAAAGGGGCACAGAGAGTACCCCGTTAGCTCAAAAAACAAATTTAGTTTGGATCTTGTTAAGTGAGATTCAACAAAAAACACCTTTAGCTACAATTAGGAGTTGTCATGTAACAACATTGGATAATCAACTTAAAAAATTCTGGGAACTGGAAGAGCTGCCAGATGATCACAAACAATACACGGAAGATGAACAATATTGTGAACAATTTTATGACAATACAACGATACGGATGTCAACAGGAAGCTATCAAGTATCACTACCGTTCTGCCCAATATCGAATTCAAAATATTTGGGAGCATCGTGTAACATAGCTTTACGACGATTCTATCAACTAGAAGCTCGGTTTAAACGTAATGTGAAATTCAAAAATGAATACACGAAAGTCATAAATGAATATTTACACTTGGGTCATATGGTCCCAATCAAGATCAATAAAGAAATGTATAAAATTTATCAATCACAAGACACACATTTCACATGTTATTTACCACACCATGGAGTTATCAAAGAATCGAGCACCACACTAAAATTAAGGGTAGTATTTGATGCGTCACGAGCAACCGAGAGTGGAACTTCGCTAAACGACATAATGTTAAAAGGCCCCACAATTCAAGATGAACTAATACATCTATTTATTCGGTAGCGTAAAAACAAAATTGCTTTCACAGCCGACATACAGAAAATGTATACGCAAGTATGGGTTAATGAGAAGCAAGCAGACTATCAAAGAATAGTGTGGCGAGACGATCCAGAACAACCAATAAAGGATTACAAGCTGCTAACGGTGACCTACGACCGCTTTGAAATGGAACGGTTTAATGTAATAAAGGGACGATATCATCAAGTCCTCTACCAGATTGAATTAAATAATACTTATAGTATACTCTCTCCATAATGAATAAAATAAAATAATATATAGTTTTGTAAAATCGCTTTTATTTATACTTTTTTAAAATGTAATACAATTTTTGTTGGAATTGAACTATTGGATCCATATTTATCACATAAAAGTAATGAAATGTTATTAAATGATTTCTCCACATTGCAATATTGAATATTACTGAATTCTTTTACAGTATCAGTGAAAGAATTTTGTATGTTAACAGATCTTAAACACCTTACATCTTTATCACCTATTTTTTGCGGTTCAATTATGTTTGTGTATATAAGAAACATATCTGGTTTAATAATAGGAATCTATTGTACACTATCTATAAAAGTTTTGAAAGCTTCTTTTACACGTTATTTATATTTTTTTAAATCTGTAACTTTAAAAGATATTTGATTGAAACATGTTATCAAAAGTCCTTCGAGGGTATAAGCATAATTTTCTCTTATTTTCATATCTATTTTAGTCCTAGTAACACATATTGTGGTGTAACTTATATTTTCAGGCATCTCCTCAGCTTTTGCTGATTGTGTATAATAAACTTCGTCGTTTATAAAATTAAAAATTCCCCAAATCAACTGTCGTTCAACTTCTTTTCTTGTAAACCTAATAAGTCGGCGTATATTTTGAATTAGTGTTGGTAGTAGAAAAACTTTCCAGTCGCATATCATTTGCTTTACTATGTATGGAATATAAGATGTTCCAACTCCTATCATATCTCTCTGCATATCTTTAATAAATATTTTAGTATTTTTTTCCCATTCTTCACCATACACATTTAGAACGAAATCATTAACATACATTTCTGAAATACCGACTTTCCACCTTGAATAACACATGTATTTATTCATTTTATTTGTAAAAGATGATAATGAATTTTCTGGATAATAGTTCATACATGAATCACTGAGTAAAGTGACATAAAATTAATCATTTACATTTATGTTTTCCGTGAGCTTGCGGATTTATTCTTACGAATTGGAAAATGAAGTTCTGTTTGAGTATTACCTGCTGCTGACCTTAAAACACATTTTGATAAATTATTCAACTCTTTGCTATTTATAGTTTTTTCTTTTTTCGTTGGTGGGCTTGGGCTATCTAAAGGAACAGTTATAATGTCTCCTGTATCAGTTTCAAAAATTTGTACATTTTGATTTCTAAATGATTTTCTTTTTCTAAGACGTTCTCCAACTGAAGCAGCTGACAATGCTTTTGTTAAAACATTTTCCTGAATTACGTCATCAAATACTTCGTCATCACCTTCTTTTTCATATACGTCTTCTTCTTCAGGAACAACTTGTATTCCAACATTTTTATATTCAGAAAAATGCGATTGAGTTTCCGCATCTATATACATTGGTTTTGCACGAATTTGAGTACCTTTTGTTTCCGTAATTTTTACTTTTTGCTCTTTATGTCTAGGAATTTCCCCTTTTTTGTTTCTTATTTTAAGTAGATTTTGTCTGTATAAATACCATTTTTGAGTGTCCGTGAGATGTTTATTTAACAATACTTTTTTATATTTTTATCCAACTCAATAACTCATTTATCAAATCCGTATTTTGCTTCATTTTCTCATAACTCTCAGACTTTAAAATTATCATTTTATTAAATGTTGCATTATTCATTTTATAAAATTTCCTATTTTTTCCGGTCAAATAAGTGATCTTAATTCTTTTTTATACTTTCGTAATTGAGTTGTTGCTTTTTTACTCAGATTACAATTACCTTTTAAAGTATTTAAAGAGATTTCGCAAAATGTTTTTATTACTTCAGGGTGTTTTATAATTACTTTTTGGAATTTTGGTTTAGGGGTTTTTAATTTTTTTTTTTTTTCCCTAAGGGAGGTGGGAATCTTCCAAAGACACCAAGAATGTCCCCCTTGGTAGTGTCAGATTCTTACTAACTAAATTCACCTCCCTCTTTAGCCAATATAATGGGATGAAACCCTTACCTGCGAACGCAGCATATTGGCTAGGGAGTAAGGATAGGAAAGGATAGGAAATGGATACGGAAACATTGAATTGGGAGTGGGACTGTAAGGAAACAATGAATCCGCCTATTATTATTGCTATTTTGCTAACAGTGTCTAAAGCCGTCACAACAGTTACAACATGTACTAGTAGTATATAGTAACTATATGAGGTAATTATTGAAGGCAACCCCCACTGTCACTGTAGCGGTTATTATTATTGGTATTAGTATTCTTATTAATATTATTATTATTTTACTACAGAGTCAGCGCCATCTGTGGATTACAACGTGCAGCAGTATATAACAGCTTACTTGTATGATATAACCAAAGATAGCTCCACTGTAGTAGCTATTATTATTATTACTATTATTATTATAATTATTATAATTATTGTTATTATTACTATTACTTTTTTTAATCATTATTATTATTATTATTATTACTATTATTATTATTACTATTATTATTTTTATTGTTATTATTGACATTATTTTACTACAGAGTCAGCGCCATCAGTGGATTACAACGTGCAATAGTATATAACACCTTACATGCATGATATAACCAAAGATGGCTCCACTGTAGCAACTATTATTATTATTACTATTATTATAATTATTTAATAGGTGCAATATATGTCGATCGGTCTTCAAACGTCCCAAGCAACATTTGCCAAGAGTAAAACTCTAGAAAATTGGGAAAAGTTCTCATAAGACTCTCATAACACACTTGAAGACTCTCATAACATAATTCTAATTATAGCAAATTAATTTACTCTTATAAAGCTCTTCTTATGAGATAGCAATACTTATATTGTTAAAAATACTTTTACTCTTTTTATAAGAATTAAATTAACTCTTATAGAGTACTTATTATAAGATATCAACACTTACAGGGCTAAAAATTCTTTCACTCTTATAGGAAAACTATTTTTATACACTTCTATTAAGCGCAAGAAAATTTATATTCTCATAAAGTCTTTTTTATGAGGTTACAACTCTTATAGAATTGTGTTCTTAAAAGGATTCCTTTATTAGAATTAAACTTTAATAACTACTTGTAATAAAATTGTTGTTAGAGTTCAAGAATAAAAATAAGGTGTGGAAATAGAAGTCAACAAAACAAAATAGAAGTAAATATTGAAAGATGTCCAGGTAGTTTCAGGTATTTAAATCGAAAGAAAAATAGATCTTTGAATAATTGAAGTATATTTGTTAGCATTATTATCTTAAAAAACGGGGTGATGACAAAGCGTTTATGACAAGGATGATAAAAATCAACTGATCGACAGCGAACTTTTTAAAAGGATGAAGTTTTTAGAACTGATTAAATTACGTTTAACATAAGACAGCTAACACAATAGTATTGTTCGAAATATTTAATAAACAAAAGATTAGATTGGCCGGCGCATTGGAAAGCTTTGGAATACCGTACATTTCTATATTATATAGCAGTTGTATTATTGAAAGATCGTTTACTTCAGGAGATATACAAGCATTTTTATTCCCTTACTTTATACTATTAAGTAAATAATCATATTTTAAAATTATGGCAAAACATAAACTTGTTTTTGAAGTCAATTATTAAAAATAAAACAAAAAATAATAAAAAAAATTCATTAAAAAAAATGAACAGTCTTTTTTTCGACTAACACAATTCAATGTTTAAAATCTAAAAAAAGTTACAGCCTTTTTTTCGACTAAAACAATTTGACGTTTAAAATCTAAAACACTTGGAAAAAGAATTTAAATCTTATTATAAGAGTTATGGCTTTATAATAAAACTCAAACTCTCATTATAATGAAATTAATCTCATAAGAAGACCAATACTCTTGTAATAAGATCAATATTCTGATATAAGAGTAAAAAGACTTGATTTAGTTCATCAAACATAATTGTTTTAAAAAATATGTAAAACTAAAAAAAAAACAGTTGCCCTTGTCAACACTAAATATTTAAAACAATTTATACTATAACTTTGCTTAAGTGAGGAAGTGATTGAGGGTGTCAAAACAAGCAAAAAATTGAGATATAGGTTTTAAAGACATTTGTTTCTTCTACCCAATGTGACCACAATACACATTATTACACATGGGTTGAAATTTTTTTATTTCAATTTTTTGTATTATTCATAATATTATGTAGGTAATTTATATATGTATGTATATTTATATGGGGCGTTTTTCTTTTTGTCATCAGATCAATGCTCAGAGCAGATGTCGAGTGCTCAGAGCAAACTTTTATCTGAGCTCTGGCCGCTCTGAGTTAAAAAGAAACGTTCAGAGCACAAATTGTCAATTTTTATCCAAATTATTTTCTAACGTCAGTTTTTTTTTAATTTTATTTCATTATTTTAAATGTAATAATATAGTTTTAAAAGGAATTTATTTAAGAAATTAAATAAAACAAAGTTATTTTACGTAAAATTTCATTTAATAAAATTTAAAAAAAAACTTAAAAAAAAATGTTTATCTATGCACGAAATTTTATTTTGTTGACATTTTTATTATTTTATTCTTAATTTGACGTTATATTTATTGAAAACTCTGTGAAATCTGATAAATTTTTACGAGCTCACAGATCGCGCTCTGATCACACTCCGAGTTAAAAGAGAAACACAAAATGGATAATCTGGATAATCTGAGCATAAAAAAAAACACAATTTTTTTGTTTGACAGCTCTGAATCTGCTCTGATGAGAAAAAGAAAAACGCCCATGTATAGCACATGTACTCTGACTTTTATATCAAATATTTTTATAATTCAGAGTTTATATTCGAGAGTTATCAATATTAATATAATAAGTTCTATTTGTTACAAACGGAGGATACATTTTTGTATACCTGTGGCTATTGTTCGTACAGGAATTAAGAATACAATAATAATTTTCTGATAAAAAGAAATATGTTGTACACTGAAAAAACATTTTCTACAATACGTTATATCGAAGAATTTAAAAATTAGTAAAAATAAAAATTTTGCAATATTAGTGTTTTTTTTTTGTATCCGACATTGGTATTAATCCAAGCATCAGTTAAATTGTTCATTTAGTGAACTATTACAAACAATTAATTATTATTATTAACGATGTGAATAATAATATTCTAACTAATCTGAAGTAATATAAAAATCTTAAAAGCATCAAAAAGAATCTAGCATTGCAAAAAATTTAGATAAAATTGTCATGCTGTCGTAAGAATTTATATAACAATTAAATTTTAATATAATAATATATAAACTAATATTTATAAATTATGTTTTTAAAGAGATTTAATAATTAAAAACATGAAAAATGTACATCGAAGTCTTTACAAATTTTGTTCTTTAATTCCGTTTAATAAATAATTACTTTTTACAGCATTGCACGAGTTTAAAATAAATTCATGCATTTTTTAATTTTATTCATAAATTTCATAAACTAATTCTTGCTTTTTATGAACAAAATCATAATAATATTATTTATAACAAAATCATAAATTTTGTGAACCTCGTTTTATATTAAACTTATTTATAATTTTATTCAATTATGTCATTTTTATGAACAGGATGGCAGTCAAAAATGTGAAAAGTTTCATAAATTATTTCATATTGTGTACCTACATTTTTTTCAGTGTACTTATTCTCATATGAAGAGTTTTGTTCTTATAAGAAAACTTATCAATCAGCGGCTATATTATTGACATCTTCTTTATTTTTCTCAATCTTAACCCTTATGTTATTAAGTAATTTTATTAAATAAAAAAATATGAAAAAATATTTATTGTAAAAATGATTAAATTTAAATTATTAAAACGCAAAATTATAGCTTAAGTTCAATATAACTTAGCTTTAATTGAAATTTATATGTACTATTACATTAGTTTTACTCAAATTATCAGATATATGGTTAAAAGTAGAATAATAAGACTTTAAGGGGTTAAAAAAGAATTATTTACATTTTTTAAATTTAGATTATTTTTAGTGCGCGTTACTTTTTTTCGACCTAAAATGGTTACTTTTATTAATAAAATTTCAATGGCAGTATAATTTTGGCTTATATTCTTGACGAAAAAGTTATTTTAGTTTCCTATAATTTTATGTTCATATTAAATTCTTACATATGTACTTATTTATGATATTAAACACACACATATAATTAATCATACATATTATACTTTGTTTAATCGCTACAATAATTCTAAAAAGTAAAACGGATACATTTATATTATAATATGTTGGTTTCTCTTTCTAACAACACTCATAAGGAAAAACCAGCACTCATAACAAGAATAAGCTACTATTATAACCCCCTTTTGAGTATCTTATGAGAGTTTTTCAATACTCTCATAGTAGTTTTTTTATGAGAGTGATATACTTTTAAAACTCTTAAAATGAGAGCTAAAGACTTGTTATGAGTGTTAATTTACTCTCATAACTGCGCCCTTTAACTCTTATAACGATCTCATAAGACACTTATAGAATTCTTCAAGAGTAAATTATGAGAGTAATACTCTCATAATTAACTCTCATAGCACTCTACTAGAGTCCTATGAGATAAATTTTGTTACTTGGGGTTTCATATTCCTCACCGAATTGTTCTAATTGATCTCTCGTACAATAACACAAATCTTTTCCAAATTTATATATCACTTCTTAATCGAAATATATTATTAACGTCTTGAGTAAGATCTATTAATATATAGCCATATGGGACTGATGTCACATCATTATATACTTTTTCAAATGCTTTAATTTGATTGGAATATATTTGGCGAATTAGAGGTAATATCTGCGATTTATCTTTTGGATTTTTGAAAAGTACTAAATATTTACAGTTAAGTGAAATATCTCTTGAAAATTTAACCTGGTGAAAAACATTTTGTGTTACAAATATTACAGATAAATTTCTATGATGTGATTCTCTAGTAAATAATTCACATACATGCTTATCATGAGAATTTAACATCATATCATCGATACTAATTAACAAAGGCTTTTGATTATCATTAAAATCTGGAATAGTGTTACTATATTCCATATCTTTGACATATTTTGGAACGGCATTTTTGTCGGGATTAGACCAAATTATTCTATTAATATGTGGTTGTATATTTTCTTTTTTATATTTTATTACATTATGAATAAAAGTACCACAGCATGATGGACCAGCCACCATCATAGTAAACGGGTGAAACAGCATAGTTGTATTAGTTATTAACTAACTCTGTTAACCTATACGAAAACCTCTTTTCCCAAAGTGAATATAAATGTAATTTAGTTATTCTATGGAACATTCTTCCATAAACCTTCGACTTGGTTAAAAAGTTCTAATAGTTGACCTACAATTTTTACAAGGAAATGGAAAGCAATATTTCCTAAAAGAGTTAGCCATACTTGAAAAGGAAGTTTAATTCCAACTGTGTATCACTTCAAAGCACCGTATCCCGCAGAAGAACTTAGTCAGGATATGAAATATAATAACCAGTATTGCGAAAATAAAATTAATGGACTTAAATGGAATAACGGGTTAGTTGAATATTTAGATGTAAAATGTACATTAAAATACCATTTAGAGTCAGCTGAAAAAATTTATGTTAAAGGAGAACAAAAAAAAGTTTTCCTTCAAAAGTACATTGACAGTTTTAAAATAGTAGATCTAAGCAGAAACTTTCCGTCATTACAAAAGATTGATAACTTTAAATCAAATTGTCCTATACACTAATCAAACAACAATTTCAGATGTGCTGTTAAAAATTGCTATAATGGATATATGTATCTTTTAAAGGAAAACATGTTAGATTAAGATTTTCAATTTTCATACTTGCACGATATGAATTTAAATAACAAAACTAAAAAAGTTCAATAACAAAACTAAAGACGTATAGAAAAAGTTGGTCACTATATCTGCAATTTTAACATCTGATCATCGCAAAATTGTAAAAGTTTTTGATTATAAATAAAAATAAACATATAACTTAATCTGTTTTTAATTTTTATTTTTGTGTTTACTATAAATACCAAAAGCAATTAACTTATCTTTGTTCCTACCTTACAACATAAAATGAAGTTTAATATCAACTATAAAGTAAATGAAAGATTTCCGGTTATTTTCTCAATGTTCTTATAGAATAGAAAAAAAAATTTTACTATAACTCCATAATTTTTTCTTTTTTTTTCAATTCATAAGTTTTTAAATTGTTTGAAAGAGTCAAACTAGTTTTTACAATTTGTTTTACAGAAATTAAAAGAATGTAAAATATTTTTAAAGTACATATGTGTACATACTTATTATACATAAGTTTTAATTGTTAAAGGTATTACAACAATTTACAACAAAACATAGTACAATGAGAAACAACACATATTCTAAAAATAACATATTTTTCTTATTTTTATTTTTGCAATTTTAAAAATATAATAACAACTTTTAATAATTAATCTTCTTTTAATAAAACAAAACTAAAAATGAAATACACTTTGTTCCGTCTTCAGTATACTCAGCATCTGAAAATAAACAAAAAGAAAAAAAAACACAAAGAATCATGCTCCTCAAATAACACATACGTACACTTATCTGAGTAACGATTAAATCCTGGTCCCGTCCAACCTATCAGCACATAACATCTTGAAGCAGCACAAATTATTTTTTTTATATGTATACATTCAATTTTATGTTTATATTAAAATTTAAATACATTTTAACTTAAAGTATTATTGATACTTTCATTAATTGTCAAAACCAAACAAATTCACAATATTAGATAGAAATTGTCAAAATATAATTGTTTTCATTTTGGGACACAAGACGTCAGTTACATTAACTAAAATTAATTTAATTCACAATAATTTTATATTTTTTATATATTCAAGATTTTAACTTTTTATATACACTACATATGTTTTTTATATACTTGCTTTTTGTTTCACTTTATTATATATTTTAATTCAAGGTTACTGCACTTGGGTTAAACGTTAATCTTGAACCGTTTAACTCAAGTTTATATAAACCCAAATTTTATGAATTTTTAATTAATCATTATCGTAGAGTCGTAAAAAAAGGTTGCTAAAATAAAATAAAATAAATTGGAAATTAAACAGTTCGTTTTATTAAAAGAAAAAAAAACAGTGCGTTTTCAGCATAAAAATAACATTGCGTTATTAACTTTTTAAAAGTAGTAATATTCATTTTTTTTTTGATTGAATTAAAGATTTTTTTTGAATTCAAACGTTCTTTTTGAATTATATTAAATTAAAACATTTTTTTTATTTATGTTTTTAAACAAACATTTTTTGGTCCTTCGAGCCGGATAATATTAAAGATAATATTGTCTTAAAATAAGATATAAAATATTAAAGTTATTATATAAAATATATTAATTTCAGTGTTCAAAAAAAAGGGGGTAAAAAAAAATACAGAGGATTTAAGTTTTTTTTAATTTGAATGTTAAATGTGAGTTAAAGTACATAAAAGATTTGCAACTTTTGAACTAATTAAAGACAGTGACTTTTGAAATTTTATAAGATAAATTATAAGTAAAGACAGTGAATTTTCAAATTTTGTAAAAACGATAAAAAAAAAATAATAAAAAAAGCAGGGACATTTTAAGCCCTTACATAGTGAACAAAATTATAGTGTACAAAATCCTTAATGGTTTGGCACACGCGCGTTCGGTACGGGTTCTGGAAATAAAAGAGGAATATACAAAACAAAGAAACACATTTCTTCACATTTAACAACACCAACATTTATAATAAAATATTTATAAAAACATTCAACAACATCAACAAAATATATCAAAATTGTAAAAATATTTGTTCAACATTGTTTTATATGCTAAAATTTTATTAACAAAATAAGGATTAACTAAATTGATTTATATAAGTTATAAGTAACTCTATATCGCGTTGAAGATGTCAAAGGCAAAACCGAAAGCAACAATTATCGCACAATCGGAAACCAATTTAAAGGGTATGCTAACATTTCCAGTTGGTTTTAAAGAACTAGTGTCGAAGTTACATGCGACTAAATTGGAAACAAGGCTGACATTACTAGGAAACATATACAAGGAGTCGGAGAAATTGCACGTGGCTGTTGTTGGCATGGATGACGTCAAAGAATATTTCAAAAGTGAAACATGGACAAAGATTTTAGAAGTATATATGGATCTGCAACCTGAGTTGAAGGATGCTTATGACCAACTAGTAAAGGAAACCCTTGATTTGAATTCATCATTGGTTCCAACTCAACAAGATTTTGAGCCACTACTCTTGCGTTTACCCCCGTTTGATGGCAAGTATGAAAGTTGGCCGGTCTATAAGAATACTCTAGACGCCTATTTCCTTCAATATCGCAAATGTCTAATATCCAGAAGTTGAACGTACTAAAGACCAACGTGGAGGGAGATGCAGCAATACCCATTGAACTTTTAAATTTAGAAGAATCAGGTTTTAAGTCAGCCATAACTATTCTCACTGATCGTTACGAAAACAAAAGAGTGTTTCTAAACACACCCGGCTAAGTGTTTTACTCAATCAACGGCAAATTACAGCTGAGTCGGCCATGCTAGACACCACTATTTCAGCCTATCATTCCTTAGAAAATTTAAACATCGTGGAAACGGCTCAAATTACAGCTGAGTCGGCCATGCTAGACACCACTATTTCAGCCTATCATTCCTTAGAAAATTTAAACATCGTGGAAAGCTGGAATAGTATTTTGATTTTTTTATTGGTTCAGAAGTTACCACTTCGAACACAACAATTATGGGAGAAAAAGATTGGCAACTCTCGAACAGTACCGGAATTCACAGTGTTCAAGGAATTTTTAGAAAACAGATTTTGGACTTTGGAATTTGTTCAACGTAATCATCCGAATCACACTAAATCAAAGGAGGTTAAGCAAGCACCTACCAAAAGTTTTAACATCGCGTCAGTAACTGGAGTTATTTGTACCATGTGTAAAGAGTCGCATATCTTGAGAAAATGTAAAAAAATTTTAGAACTTCCTCCCATTAAACGATTGGACGTTGTAAGAACAAAAGTGTTATGCTGGAATTGTTTAGGAGAAGGCCACAAAGTATCTCAGTGTCCCAGCAAACACAAATACCATGACTACAGCGTTCACCAAATTCAGCAAAAAAATTTAGCTTGCCACCATCTTAGTTAAAGTGGTTAACTCAACAGGAAATGAGATCACAGTGCGTGCTCTACTTCACCAAGCGTCACAAGCATCCTTCGTTACAGAAAAGGTGGTACAGCGTTTGAGCTTGAACGAACAATTCACCAGTGTGACCATACAAGGTATAGGAGACCAGAGCGGCCACAAAATTAATAATAAAACCAATTTAACCATAAAATCGTAACCCTCGATTTTATTGATGTGGAAGTATTCATTATGATAAAAATAACTCAGATATTACCATCTTCAAGGATCGATTATAAGAAGTGGGAGCATATAGTGGATCTGAAATTAGCGGACCCTCATTTCAATCAGCCAGGAGTGCTTGATTTATTACTGGGAGCCGAAGTGTTCAACTAAATTATATTATCTGGAGTAAAAAGGGGCACAGAGAGTACCCCGTTAGCTCAAAATACAAATTTAGTTTGGATCTTGTTAAGTGAGATTCAACAAAAAACACCTTTAGCTACAATTAGGAGTTGTCATGTAACAACATTGGATAATCAACTTAAAAAATTCTGGGAACTGGAAGAGCTGCCAGATGATCACAAACAATACACGGAAGATGAACAATATTGTGAACAATTTTATGACAATACAACGATACGGATGTCAACAGGAAGCTATCAAGTATCACTACCGTTCTGCCCAATATCGAATTCAAAATATTTGGGAGCATCGTGTAACATAGCTTTACGACGATTCTATCAACTAGAAGCTCGGTTTAAACGTAATGTGAAATTCAAAAATGAATACACGAAAGTCATAAATGAATACTTACACTTGGGTCATATGGTCCCAATCAAGATCAATAAAGAAATGTATAAAATTTATCAATCACAAGACACACATTTCACATGTTATTTACCACACCATGGAGTTATCAAAGAATCGAGCACCACACTAAAATTAAGGGTAGTATTTGATGCGTCACGAGCAACCGAGAGTGAAACTTCGCTAAACGACATAATGTTAAAAGGCCCCACAATTCAAGATGAACTAATACATCTATTTATTCGGTAGCGTAAAAACAAAATTGCTTTCACAGCCGACATACAGAAAATGTATACGCAAGTATGGGTTAATGAGAAGCAAGCAGACTATCAAAGAATAGTGTGGCGAGACGATCCAGAACAACCAATAAAGGATTACAAGCTGCTAACGGTGACCTACGACCGCTTTGAAATGGAACGGTTTAATGTAATAAAGGGACGATATCATCAAGTCCTCTACCAGATTGAATTAAATAATACTTATAGTATACTCTCTCCATAATGAATAAAATAAAATAATATATAGTTTTGTAAAATCGCTTTTATTTATACTTTTTTAAAATGTAATACAATTTTTGTTGGAATTGAACTATTGGATCCATATTTATCACATAAAAGTAATGAAATGTTATTAAATGATTTCTCCACATTGCAATATTGAATATTACTGAATTCTTTTACAGTATCAGTGAAAGAATTTTGTATGTTAACAGATCTTAAACACCTTACATCTTTATCACCTATTTTTTGCGGTTCAATTATGTTTGTGTATATAAGAAACATATCTGGTTTAATAATAGGAATCTATTGTACACTATCTATAAAAGTTTTGAAAGCTTCTTTTACACGTGATTTATATTTTTTTAAATCTGTAACTTTAAAAGATATTTGATTGAAACATGTTATCAAAAGTCCTTCGAAGGTATAAGCATAATTTTCTCTTATTTTCATATCTATTTTAGTCCTAGTAACACATATTGTGGTGTAACTTATATTTTCAGGCATCTCCTCAGCTTTTGCTGATTGTGTATAATAAACTTCGTCGTTTATAAAATTAAAAATTCCCCAAATCAACTGTCGTTCAACTTCTTTTCTTGTAAACCTAATAAGTCGGCGTATATTTTGAATTAGTGTTGGTAGTAGAAAAACTTTCCAGTCGCATATCATTTGCTTTACTATGTATGGAATATAAGATGTTCCAACTCCTATCATATCTCTCTGCATATCTTTAATAAATATTTTAGTATTTTTTTCCCATTCTTCACCATACACATTTAGAACGAAATCATTAACATACATTTTTGAAATACCGACTTTCCACCTTGAATAACACATGTATTTATTCATTTTATTTGTAAAAGATGATAATGAATTTTCTGGATAATAGTTCATACATGAATCACTGAGTAAAGTGACATAAAATTAATCATTTACATGTATGTTTTCCGTGAGCTTGCGGATTTATTCTTACGAATTGGAAAATGAAGTTCTGTTTGAGTATTACCTGCTGCTGACCTTAAAACACATCTTGATAAATTATTCAACTCTTTGCTATTTATAGTTTTTTCTTTTTTCGTTGGTGGGCTTGGGCTATCTAAAGGAACAGTTATAATGTCTCCTGTATCAGTTTCAAAAATTTGTACATTTTGATTTCTAAATGATTTTCTTTTTCTAAGACGTTCTCCAACTGAAGCAGCTGACAATGCTTTTGTTAAAACATTTTCCTGAATTACGTCATCAAATACTTCGTCATCACCTTCTTTTTCATATACGTCTTCTTCTTCAGGAACAACTTGTATTCCAACATTTTTATATTCAGAAAAATGCGATTGAGTTTCCGCATCTATATACATTGGTTTTGCACGAATTTGAGTACCTTTTGTTTCCGTAATTTTTACTTTTTGCTCTTTATGTCTAGGAATTTCCCCTTTTTTGTTTCTTATTTTAAGTAGATTTTGTCTGTATAAATACCATTTTTGAGTGTCCGTGAGATGTTTATTTAACAATACTTTTTTATATTTTTATCCAACTCAATAACTCATTTATCAAATCCGTATTTTGCTTCATTTTCTCATAACTCTCAGACTTTAAAATTATCATTTTATTAAATGTTGCATTATTCATTTTATAAAATTTCCTATTTTTTCCGGTCAAATAAGTGATCTTAATTCTTTTTTATACTTTCGTAATTGAGTTGTTGCTTTTTTACTCAGATTACAATTACCTTTTAAAATATTTAAAGAGATTTCGCAAAATGTTTTTATTACTTCAGGGTGTTTTATAATTACTTTTTGGAATTTTGGTTTAGGGGTTTTTAATTTTTTTTTTTTTTCCCTAAGGGAGGTGGGAATCTTCCAAAGACACCAAGAATGTCCCCCTTGGTAGTGTCAGATTCTTACTAACTAAATTCACCTCCCTCTTTAGCCAATATAATGGGATGAAACCCTTACCTGCGAACGCAGCATATTGGCTAGGGAGTAAGGATAGGAAAGGATAGGAAATGGATACGGAAACATTGAATTGGGAGTGGGACTGTAAGGAAACAATGAATCCGCCTATTATTATTGCTATTTTGCTAACAGTGTCTAAAGCCGTCACAACAGTTACAACATGTACTAGTAGTATATAGTAACTATATGAGGTAATTATTGAAGGCAACCCCCACTGTCACTGTAGCGGTTATTATTATTGGTATTAGTATTCTTATTAATATTATTATTATTTTACTACAGAGTCAGCGCCATCTGTGGATTACAACGTGCAGCAGTATATAACAGCTTACTTGCATGATATAACCAAAGATAGCTCCACTGTAGTAGCTATTATTATTATTACTATTATTATTATAATTATTATAATTATTGTTATTATTATTATTACTTTTTCTAATCATTATTATTATTATTATTATTACTATTATTATTATTACTATTATTATTTTTATTGTTATTATTGACATTATTTTACTACAGAGTCAGCGCCATCAGTGGATTACAACGTGCAATAGTATATAACACCTTACATGCATGATATAACCAAAGATGGCTCCACTGTAGCAACTATTATTATTATTACTATTATTATAATTATTTAATAGGTGCAATATATGTCGATCGGTCTTCAAACGTTTCATATTCCTCACCGAATTGTTCTAATTGATCTCTCGTACAATAACACAAATCTTTTCCAAATTTATATATCACTTCTTAATCGAAATATATTATTAACGTCTTGAGTAAGATCTATTAATATATAGCCATATGGGACTGATGTCACATCATTATATACTTTTTCAAATGCTTTAATTTGATTGGAATATATTTGGCGAATTAGAGGTAATATCTGCGATTTATCTTTTGGATTTTTGAAAAGTACTAAATATTTACAGTTAAGTGAAATATCTCTTGAAAATTTAACCTGGTGAAAAACATTTTGTGTTACAAATATTACAGATAAATTTCTATGATGTGATTCTCTAGTAAATAATTCACATACATGCTTATCATGAGAATTTAACATCATATCATCGATACTAATTAACAAAGGCTTTTGATTATCATTAAAATCTGGAATAGTGTTACTATATTCCATATCTTTGACATATTTTGGAACGGCATTTTTGTCGGGATTAGACCAAATTATTCTATTAATATGTGGTTGTATATTTTCTTTTTTATATTTTATTACATTATGAATAAAAGTACCACAGCATGATGGACCAGCCACCATCATAGTAAACGGGTGAAACAGCATAGTTGTATTAGTTATTAACTAACTCTGTTAACCTATACGAAAACCTCTTTTCCCAAAGTGAATATAAATGTAATTTAGTTATTCTATGGAACATTCTTCCATAAACCTTCGACTTGGTTAAAAAGTTCTAATAGTTGACCTACAATTTTTACAAGGAAATGGAAAGCAATATTTCCTAAAAGAGTTAGCCATACTTGAAAAGGAAGTTTAATTCCAACTGTGTATCACTTCAAAGCACCGTATCCCGCAGAAGAACTTAGTCAGGATATGAAATATAATAACCAGTATTGCGAAAATAAAATTAATGGACTTAAATGGAATAACGGGTTAGTTGAATATTTAGATGTAAAATGTACATTAAAATACCATTTAGAGTCAGCTGAAAAAATTTATGTTAAAGGAGAACAAAAAAAAGTTTTCCTTCAAAAGTACATTGACAGTTTTAAAATAGTAGATCTAAGCAGAAACTTTCCGTCATTACAAAAGATTGATAACTTTAAATCAAATTGTCCTATACACTAATCAAACAACAATTTCAGATGTGCTGTTAAAAATTGCTATAATGGATATATGTATCTTTTAAAGGAAAACATGTTAGATTAAAATTTTCAATTTTCATACTTGCACGATATGAATTTAAATAACAAAACTAAAAAAGTTCAATAACAAAACTAAAGACGTATAGAAAAAGTTGGTCACTATATCTGCAATTTTAACATCTGATCATCGCAAAATTGTAAAAGTTTTTGATTATAAATAAAAATAAACATATAACTTAATCTGTTTTTAATTTTTATTTTTGTGTTTACTATAAATACCAAAAGCAATTAACTTATCTTTGTTCCTACCTTACAACATAAAATGAAGTTTAATATCAACTATAAAGTAAATGAAAGATTTCCGGTTATTTTCTCAATGTTCTTATAGAATAGAAAAAAAAATTTTACTATAACTCCATAATTTTTTCTTTTTTTTTCAATTCATAAGTTTTTAAATTGTTTGAAAGAGTCAAACTAGTTTTTACAATTTGTTTTACAGAAATTAAAAGAATGTAAAATATTTTTAAAGTACATATGTGTACATACTTATTATACATAAGTTTTAATTGTTAAAGGTATTACAACAATTTACAACAAAACATAGTACAATGAGAAACAACACATATTCTAAAAATAACATATTTTTCTTATTTTTATTTTTGCAATTTTAAAAATATAATAACAACTTTTAATAATTAATCTTCTTTTAATAAAACAAAACTAAAAATGAAATACACTTTGTTCCGTCTTCAGTATACTCAGCATCTGAAAATAAACAAAAAGAAAAAAAAACACAAAGAATCATGCTCCTCAAATAACACATACGTACACTTATCTGAGTAACGATTAAATCCTGGTCCCGTCCAACCTATCAGCACATAACATCTTGAAGCAGCACAAATTATTTTTTTTATATGTATACATTCAATTTTATGTTTATATTAAAATTTAAATACATTTTAACTTAAAGTATTATTGATACTTTCATTAATTGTCAAAACCAAACAAATTCACAATATTAGATAGAAATTGTCAAAATATAATTGTTTTCATTTTGGGACACAAGACGTCAGTTACATTAACTAAAATTAATTTAATTCACAATAATTTTATATTTTTTATATATTCAAGATTTTAACTTTTTATATACACTACATATGTTTTTTATATACTTGCTTTTTGTTTCACTTTATTATATATTTTAATTCAAGGTTACTGCACTTGGGTTAAACGTTAATCTTGAACCGTTTAACTCAAGTTTATATAAACCCAAATTTTATGAATTTTTAATTAATCATTATCGTAGAGTCGTAAAAAAAGGTTGCTAAAATAAAATAAAATAAATTGGAAATTAAACAGTTCGTTTTATTAAAAGAAAAAAAAACAGTGCGTTTTCAGCATAAAAATAACATTGCGTTATTAACTTTTTAAAAGTAGTAATATTCATTTTTTTTTTGATTGAATTAAAGATTTTTTTTGAATTCAAACGTTCTTTTTGAATTATATTAAATTAAAACATTTTTTTTATTTATGTTTTTAAACAAACATTTTTTGGTCCTTCGAGCCGGATAATATTAAAGATAATATTGTCTTAAAATAAGATATAAAATATTAAAGTTATTATATAAAATATATTAATTTCAGTGTTCAAAAAAAAGGGGGTAAAAAAAAATACAGAGGATTTAAGTTTTTTTTAATTTGAATGTTAAATGTGAGTTAAAGTACATAAAAGATTTGCAACTTTTGAACTAATTAAAGACAGTGACTTTTGAAATTTTATAAGATAAATTATAAGTAAAGACAGTGAATTTTCAAATTTTGTAAAAACGATAAAAAAAAAATAATAAAAAAAGCAGGGACATTTTAAGCCCTTACATAGTGAACAAAATTATAGTGTACAAAATCCTTAATGGTTTGGCACACGCGCGTTCGGTACGGGTTCTGGAAATAAAAGAGAAATATACAAAACAAAGAAACACATTTCTTCACATTTAACAACACCAACATTTATAATAAAATATTTATAAAAACATTCAACAACATCAACAAAATATATCAAAATTGTAAAAATATTTGTTCAACATTGTTTTATATGCTAAAATTTTATTAACAAAATAAGGATTAACTAAATTGATTTATATAAGTTATAAGTAACTCTATATCGCGTTGAAGATGTCAAAGATAAAACCGAAAGCAACAATTATCGCACAATCGGAAACCAATTTAAAGGGTATGCTAACATTTCAAGCTGGTTTTAAAGAACTAGTGACGAAGTTACGTGCGACTAAATTGGAAACAAGGCTGACATTACTAGGAAACATATACAAGGAGTCGGAGAAATTGCACGTGGCTGTTGTTGGCATGGATGACGTCAAAGAATATTTCAAAAGTGAAACATGGACAAAGATTTTAGAAGTATATATGGATCTGCAACCTGAGTTGAAGGATGCTTATGACCAACTAGTAAAGCAAACCCTTGATTTGAATTCATCATTGGTTCCAACTCAACAAGATTTTGAGCCACTACCCTTGAGTTTACCCCCGTTTGATGGCAAGTATGAAAGTTGGCCGGTCTATAAGAATACTCTAGACGCCTATTTCCTTCAATATCGCAAATGTATCAAATATACAGAAGTTGAACGTGCTAAAGACCAACGTGGAGGGAGATGCAGCAATACTCATTGAACTTTTAAATTTAGAAGAATCAGGTTTTAAGTCAGCCATAACTATTCTCACTGATCGTTACGAAAACAAAAGAGTGTTTCTAAACACACCCGGCTAAGTGTTTTACTCAATCAACGGCAAATTACAGCTGAGTCGGCCATGCTAGACACCACTATTTCAGCCTATCATTCCTTAGAAAATTTAAACATCGTGGAAACGGCTCAAATTACAGCTGAGTCGGCCATGCTAGACACCACTATTTCAGCCTATCATTCCTTAGAAAATTTAAACATCGTGGAAAGCTGGAATAGTATTTTGATTTTTTTATTGGTTCAGAAGTTACCACTTCGAACACAACAATTATGGGAGAAAAGGATTGGCAGCTCTCGAACAGTACCGGAATTCACAGTGTTCAAGGAATTTTTAGAAAACAGATTTTGGACTTTGGAATTTGTTCACCGTAATCATCCGAATCACACTAAATCAAAGGAGGTTAAGCAAGCACCTACCAAAAGTTTTAACATCGCGTCAGTAACTGGAGTTATTTGTACCATGTGTAAAGAGTCGCATATCTTGAGAAAATGTAAAAAATTTTTAGAACTTCCTCCCATTAAACGATTGGACGTTGTAAGAACAAAAGTGTTATGCTGGAATTGTTTAGGAGAAGGCCACAAAGTATCTCAGTGTCCCAGCAAACACAAATACCAGGACTACAGCGTTCACCAAATTCAGCAAAAAAATTTAGCTTGCCACCATCTTAGTTAAAGTGGTTAACTCAACAGGAAATGAGATCACAGTGCGTGCTATACTTGACCAAGCGTCACAAGCATCCTTCGTTACAGAAAAGGTGGTACAGCGTTTGAGCTTGAACGAACAATTTACCAGTGTGACCATACAAGGTATAGGAGACCAGAGCGGCCACAAAATTAATAATAAAACCAATTTCACCATAAAATCGCTCGTGGGTTACGATTTTATTGATGTGGAAGTATTCATTATGATAAAAATAACTCAGATATTACCATCTTCAAGGATCGATTATAAGAAGTGGGAGCATATAGTGGATCTGAAATTAGCGGACCCTCATTTCAATCAGCCAGGAGTGATTGATTTATTACTGGGAGCCGAAGTGTTCAACAAAATTATATTATCTGGAGTAAAAAGGGGCACAGAGGGTACCCCGTTAGCTCAAAATACAATTTTAGGTTGGATCTTGTTAAGTGAGATTCAACAAAAAACACCTTTAGCTACAATTAGGAGTTGTCATGTAACAACATTGGATAATCAACTTAAAAAATTCTGGGAACTGAAAGAGCTGCCAGATGATCACAAACAATACACGGAAGATGAACAATATTGTGAACAATTTTATGACAATACAACGATACGGATGTCAACAGGAAGCTATCAAGTATCACTACCGTTCTGCCCAATATCGAATTCAAAATATTTGGAAACATCGTGTAACATAGCTTTACGACGATTCTATCAACTAGCAGCTCGGTTTAAACGTAATGTGAAATTCAAAAATGAATACACGAAAGTCATAAATGAATACTTACACTTGGGTCATATGGTGCCAATAAACATCAATAAAGAAATGTATAAAATTTATCAATCACAAGACACACATTTCACATGTTATTTACCACACCATGGAGTTATCAAAGAATCGAGCACCACACTAAAATTAAGGGTAGTATTTGATGCGTCACGAGCAACCGAGAGTGGAACTTCGCTAAACGACATAATGTTAAAAGGCCCCACAATTCAAGATGAACTAATACATCTATTTATTCGGTAGCGTAAAAACAAAATTGCTTTCACAGCCGACATACAGAAAATGTATACGCAAGTATGGGTTAATGAGAAGCAAGCAGACTATCAAAGAATAGTGTGGCGAGACGATCCAGAACAACCAATAAAGGATTACAAGCTGCTAACGGTGACCTACGACAGCTTTGAAATGGAACGGTTTAATGTAATAAAGGGACGATATCATCAAGTCCTCTACCAGATTGAATTAAATAATACTTATAGTATACTCTTTCCATAATGAATAAAATAAAATAATATATAGTTTTGTAAAATCGCTTTTATTTATACTTTTTTAAAATGTAATACAATTTTTGTTGGAATTGAACTATTGGATCCATATTTATCACATAAAAGTAATGAAATGTTATTAAATGATTTCTCCACATTGTAATTTTGAATATTACTGAATTCTTTTACAGTATCAGTGAAAGAATTTTGTATGTTAACAGATCTTAAACACCTTACATCTTTATCACCTATTTTTTGCGGTTCAATTATGTCTGTGTATATAAGAAACATATCTGGTTTAATAATGGGAATCAATTGTACACTATCTATAAAAGTTTTGAAAGCTTCTTTTACACGTGATTTATATTTTTTTAAATCTGTAACTTTAAAAGATATTTGATTGAAACATGTTGTCAAAAGTCCTTCGAGGGTATAAGCGTAATTTTCTCTTATTTTCATATCTATTTTAGTCCTAGTAACACATATTGTGGTGTAACTTATATTTTCAGGCATCTCCTCAGCTTTTGCTGATTGTGTATAATGAACTTCGTCGTTTATAAAATTAAAAATTCCCCAAATCAACTGTCGTTCAACTTCTTTTCTTGTAAACCTAATAAGTCGGCGTATATTTTGAATTAGTGTTGGTAGTAGAAAAACTTTCCAGTCGCATATCATTTGCTTTACTATGTATGGAATATAAGATGTTCCAACTCCTATCATATCTCTCTGCATATCTTTAATAAATATTTTAGTATTTTTTTCCCATTCTTCACCATACACATTTGGAACGAAATCATTAACATACATTTCTGAAATACCGACTTTCTACCTTGAATAACACATGTATTTATTCATTTTATTTGTAAAAGATGATAATGAATTTTCTGGATAATAGTTCATACATGAATCACTGAGTAAAGTAACATAAAATTAATCATTTACATGTATGTTTTCCATGAGCTTGCGGATTTATTCTTACGAATTGGAAAATGAAGTTCTGTTTGAGTTTTACCTACTGCTGACCTTAAAACACATCTTGATAAATTATTCAACTCTTTGCTATTTATAGTTTTTTCTTTTTTCGTTGGTGGGCTTGGGCTATCTAAAGGAACAGTTATAATGTCTCCTGTATCAGTTTCAAAAATTTGTACATTTTGATTTCTAAATGATTTTCTTTTTCTAAGACGTTCTCCAACTGAAGCAGCTGACAATGCTTTTGTTAAAACATTTCCTGAATTACGTCATCAAATACTTCGTCATCACCTTCTTTTTCATATACGTCTTCTTCTTCAGGAACAACTTGTATTCCAACATTCTTATATTCAGAAAAATGCGATTGAGTTTCCGCATCTATATACATTGGTTTTGCACGAATTTGAGTACCTTTTGTTTCCGTAATTTTTACTTTTTGCTCTTTATGTCTAGGAATTTCCCCTGGATACGGAAACATTGAATTGGGAGTGGGACTTTAAGGAAACAATGAATCCGCCTATTATTATTGCTATTTTGCTAACAGTGTCTAAAGCCGTCACAACAGTTACAACATGTACTAGTAGTATATAGTAACTATATGAGGTAATTATTGAAGGCAACCCCCACTGTCACTGTAGCGGTTATTATTATTGGTATTAGTATTCTTATTAATATTATTATTATTTTACTACAGAGTCAGCGCCATCTGTGGATTACAACGTGCAGCAGTATATAACAGCTTACTTGCATGATATAACCAAAGATAGCTCCACTGTAGTAGCTATTATTATTATTACTATTATTATTATAATTATTATAATTATTGTTATTATTACTATTACTTATTTTTAGTTATTATTATTATTATTATTATTATTATTACTATTATTATTATTACTATTATTATTTTTATTGTTATTATTGACATTATTTTACTACAGAGTCAGCGCCATCAGTGGATTACAACGTGCAATAGTATATAACACCTTACTTGCATGATATAACCAAAGATGGCTCCACTGTAGCAACTATTATTATTATTACTATTAATATAATTATTTAATAGGTGCAATATATGTCGATCGGTCTTCAAACGTTTCACATTCCTCCCCGAATTGTTCTAATTGATCTCTCGTACAATAACACAAATCTTTTCCAAATATATATATCACTTCTTAATCGAAATATATTATTAACGTCTTGAGTAAGATCTATTAATATATAGCCATATGGGACTGACGTCACATCATTATATACTTTTTCAAATGCTTTAATTTGATTGGAATATATTTGGCGAATTAGAGGTAATATCTGCGATTTATCTTTTGGATTTTTGAAAAGTACTAAATATTTACAGTTAAGTGAAATATCTCTTGAAAATTTACCCTGGTGAAAAACATTTTGTGTTACAAATATTACAGATAAATTTCCATGATGTGATCCTCTAGTAAATAATTCACATACATGCTTATCATGAGAATTTAACATCATATCATCGATAATAATTGACAAAGGTTTTGATTATCATTAAAATCTGGAATAGTGTTACTATATTCCATATCTTTGACATATTTTGGAACGGCATTTTTGTCGGGATTACACCAAGTTATTCTATTAATATGTGGTTGTATATTTTCTTTTTTATATTTTATTAAATTATGAATAAAAGTACCACAGCATGATGGACCAGCCACCATCATAGTAAACGGGTGAAACAGCATAGTTGTATTAGTTATTAACTAACTCTGTTAACCTATATTTATACGAAAACCTCTTTTGCCAAAGTGAATATAAATGTAATTTAGTTATTCTATGGAACATTCTTCCATAAACCTTCGACTTGGTTAAAAGTGAATTCATAAGTTTTTAAATTGTTTGAAAGAGTCAAACTAGTTTTTACAATTTCTTTTACAGAAATTAAAAGAATGTAAAATATTTTTAAAGTACATATGTGTACATATTTATTATACATAAGTTTTAATTGTTCAAGATATTACAACAATTTACAACAAAATATAGTACAATGAGAAACAACACATATTCTAAAAATAACATATTTTTCTTATTTTTATTTTTGCAATTTTAAAATTATAATAACAACTTTTAATAATTAATCTGCTTTTAATAAAACAAAACTAAAAATGAAATACACTTTGTTCGGCCTTCAGTATACTCAGCATCTGAAAATAAACAAAAAAAAAAAAAAAACACAAAGAATCATGTTCCTCAAATAACACAAACGTATACTTATCTGAGTAACGATTAAATCGTGGTCCCGTCCAACCTATCAGCACATAACATCTTGAAGCAGCACAAATTATTTTTTTTATATGTATACATTCAATTTTATGTTTATATTAAAATTTAAATACATTTTAACTTAAAGTATTATTGATAGTTTCATTAATTGTCAAAACCAAACAAATTCACAATATTAGATAGAAATTGTTAAAATATAATTGTTTTCATTTTGGGACACAAGATGTCAGTTACACTAACTAAAATTAATTTAATTCACAATAATTTTATATTTTTTATATATTCAAGATTTTAACTTTTTATGTACACTACATATGTTTTTATATACTTGCTTTTTGTTTCACTTTATTATATACTTTAATTCAAGGTTACTGAACTTGGGTTAAACCTTAATCTTGAACCGTTTGACTCAAGTTTATATAAACGCAAATTTCATGAATTTTTAATTAATCGTTATCGAAGAGTCGTAAAAAAAGGTTGCTAAAATGAAATAAAACAGTGCGTTTTATTAAAAGAAAAAAAAAACAGTGCGTTTTCAATTTCATCATAAAAATAACAGTGTGTTGTTAACTCTTTGAAAGTAGTGAATATTCATTTTTTTTTGATTGAATTGAACATTTTTTTTTAATTAAAACGTTCTTTTTGAACTATATTAAATTAAAATATTTTTTTTATTTATGTTTTTAAACAAACATTTTTTGGTCCTTCGAGCCGGATGATATTAAAGATAATATTGTCTTAAAATAAGATATAAAATATTAAAGTTATTATATAAAATATATTAATTTCAGTATTTAAAAAAAAGGGGTTAAAAAAAAATACAGAGGATTTAAGTTTTTTTTAATTTGAATGTTAAATGTGAGTTAAAGTACATAAATGATTTGCAACTTTTGAACTAATGAAAGACGGTGACTTTTGAAATTTTATAAGAAAAATTAAAATATTATAGTAATAATTATAATCAAAAAATTCTTAAAAGATATTGATTTCAATATACAAAAAAAAAGTAAAAAAAATAAAAATTAAAACAAAAAAATAGAGATGATTTAAGTTTTTTTTTGATTTAGAATGGTAAGTGTGAATTATATAAAAGATTTGGAAATTTTGAGCTAGTTAAAAACGGTGACTTTTGAAATTTTATAAGATAAATTATAAGTAAAGACAGTGAATTTTCAATTTTTTTAAAAACGATAAAAAAAAAAATAATAAAAAAAACAGTGACATTTTAAGCCCTTATATAGTGAACAAAATTATAGTGTACAAAATCCTTAACGGTTTGGCACGCGCGAATAATATTTATTATTTATTTTAATAATAGAAAAAAACGCAACCATTTATTTTTATAAATATTTTAATTTTATTAAAATCGAAAACTTAACTATTTAAATATAATATTACGATTACTTAGTTTAACAATTTATTTTTTAGACTGTTGCAGTTATTCTTAGACTACTCTTTTTAATTCGTTACCAATATTTATATTGGTTATTATCTTCAATATTTTATTTAATTCTTCAAGCAAGAATTATCAATTCAAGCAATTTCTTTGTCTTAAATACATAATATAAATCTTAATCTATTTTATCGTACAAAGAAAGTAATTTAATAATTTTACTTTAATAATTATCTTATTTAAACATGACTTGATTTGTTTACTATTTATTGTTTACTTGATAGTAACTTTTTATTTAAGACATGTTTTAGTTTGTCTGTTAATATTGATTATAGTTATTTACCTGATAACAAAATATTTTGTTAAGATATATTTTAGTTTGTCTGTTAATATTGATTATAATTATTTACCTGATTCTAAATATTCTATTATGTCTTTAATTGCTTTTTCATTATGTGTTAAGGATGTAACTCCTCCCCTCTTAAAAACTCTCCTGAGTTTTCATAATAAATTTTATTTTAATAATTATTAATACAAAGCAAATAATTAGGATAATTAAAGTTCCTGCTATTCCAACATAATTGACATGTTTATGATATTTTAATTCGTTAATTTCTTGAATATTTTCTTTAGTTTTTAATACTATGTCGTCAAAACTTAAGCTAATTTCATATTCTGTTTTATTTAAACTTGGTATTACAAATTTTTCTATATAATGATATTCTGTATTTGAAAACTTTTCATTATTAATGTTAATATTACATTTAAAAAAATTTACGAAATAGTTTCCATTCAAGTTTCCATTTGTCTTTCATCACAATTACTATTAATTTCAAAATTTACAGCATTTTGTATAATTAAAGAAGTTTCATCAATATTTATTATCTTGCTTTCATAATTAGTTATTAGTTTACAATTATTTTTAAAAATGCAATTTTCTGAATTTTGCAGTTCTTTAAATAATTGTGATGAACTGAATTTATAATAACTATTATTTAATTCTAGTGTATATTCTATTTTTTCTTTAATTAATGTATTATTTTCATTGTTTATAGGTATAATTACTTTTTTGTTTAATGTTACATAATCAATTGGTACTTTTATAGCAAAAATTATCATTCCGTTTATATGTTTGGCTAATCCTAATCGTATTTGATTTAATTTCTTAAAATCTATATTATATTTTATTATTTTTTCTTTTGATAATATATTTGGATGTAGTAAACTTAATCTAGCTGAAGCAATATTATCTTGAATTTGTTTAACTTTTTCCTTAATAATATTTAGTTTAAATAATTGTTCATTTATTAGATTGAATGAAAAGGTTTTTGTTTCTAATTTGTATAGAAAATTTATTTGTTGTCTATCATTTTTAATTGCTTCTTCTATCATTATAAAAGATTTATTGAAATTATCATTTAATTTAATTTGTTGATTTATGTTTTTTATTAAATTATGGTCATTTTTGTCAATAGTTAATATGTGATCTTCTATTTTTTGTCTGTCTTCATTGTCCATAGTGCCAAAAATCCATTTTATAATTGTACCGCCTATATTAATTAGTCCTCTTTTTATACCCGTACGATAGGATCGGGTATAATAAAATTACTCCTCCGTTTGTAACACCTCGAAATAAGCGAGCTAAATATACCTTCAAATGTATGGATCGGATCAGAAAAAAATTCTAAGACGTTTGAGCCATGTCCGTCCGTCCGTCCGTCAGCACGCTAACTCAAAAACTAAGAAAGCTGGAATCTTGAAATTTACACAAACTATTCTGGGAGTAATTTGTAGGTTCCCTATTTTTTTTGGTTGAGTTTGAACCAAAACTTAGGATAGCTCTCGAACACCTAACTTTTAGATCTCGACATTTTTTTTGAAATAGACCTATGAAATTTTAACTGCTGATAGATCTCACAAAAATAGTAATTTTATTTTTAATAACTTTTTTTCGTAGCCCCACCCGTTACGGAGCTACAGCTCCCCAAAGGTTCAAAAAAGCTCTATATTTAAATTGTTATAGCACAAGTTGTATAAGGTATATCTTCATTTTGAAAACGCCATACGATTACTGCTTTTATTAGCTTTAAAAGTATATATACAATACATATATATTTGGAGAATACGGTGTCTTAATTTACCGTTATGCAAAACTCAAATTTTGCAAAATCCTTTAACCCTTCTATCTTCTAAACGGTTTAAGTTGGAAACTTGAAATTTTGAGAGAAGTTAGATCTTTGAAAATAAGTATGAGTCATGTTAGAAATTTTTTTGTATCACCCCCCGTTTAGGAGCTGTAAGTGGTCAAAAACTGAAAATTTTTCTATTTTTAAACATCTGTAACTTGAACACCTGTTAAAATTTTTTTGAAGTAATACACAAAAATTAAAGCTTCAACATTATACTCTTATTTCTGTTAACAACTTTTTTTAATAATATAGGGTTACTTTATAATTGACGAAAGTGTTACTTTCGTCCATCCGATCCATTAAAATTTCTTTCAAAAGAAACTGAATAGTTCGGACATATCCCAACTCCAGAAGGTGTGAAACCTAATCCAAAGAAAATTGAAATTATTCAAAATTTAAAATTACCTACAACAGAAAAGCAAATAAAATCCTTTTTAGGGATAACGGGATATTATAGGAAATTCGTGAAAGACTATTCAAAAATAGCTTACGGAATTACCAAGTATTTAAAGAAAAAAACAAAAATTAATATACATAGCCCAGAGTATATATATGCTTTCGAAAAATTAAAAGAATTAATCACAGAACACCCTATTCTAAGATACCCTAATTTCGAAAAAAGATTCAAACTTGTTACGGACGCTAGCAATTTCGCACTTGGAGCTGTTCTAACCCAAGATAATCATCCAATTTTCTATACTTCAAGAACACTTAATGAACATGAAAGAAACTATTCAACTATAGAAAAAGAACTTCTAGCCATAGTATGGTCAACAAGATATTTTAGGCCTTACCTATACGGTAAAGAATTCGATCTTGAAACAGATCATCAACCAATTAAATGGTTACAAGCAAAACATATGTGTAAAGATATCAATCCTCGATTACAAAGATGGTTATTGTCTTTAGGAGAATATAACTTCAATATAGAATTTATAAAAGGAAAAAATAATAAAGTAGCAGATTTTTTAAGTAGAATTAATAAGAAACAAATGAAATTAATTTAATTGATTCAGAATTGGAGATCAATATTAACGAAGATAGAAATGACAATAATACGGTTGAGATGCAAACTATACATTGCCAAGAAGAAGAATATAATAATCACATTCCAATAATAGAAACACTATTTAATCGTTTCAAATACTAAATTATACTTTGTGAAAAAAATATAAACAATATGAAACTATTTTTCAAAAACATAGAATATATATAGATAAACAAGACTTACATAATGAAAATTTGGCAAGTATTTTAAAAACATATATTAACGGTAAAACAGGAATATTTTCTTTTTTGAGTGACTCGGAATATAATATTTTACAACAAAAAATAATTCAAACGTTCGATACAAACATTCAATTTTTTAAGTGTACTTATTATGCCAAAGACATAATAGACGAAGCAAGATTAAATAAACAGATAACACTTTTTCACAAAAATGAATCAGGACATTCTGGAATAATCGCAACTTATGAAGATATAAAACGAAAAATTGTTCACCCAAAACTTAGAGAACATGTTCATAAAATTATAAATAATTGTGACATTTGCAACAGATCCAAATATGATAGGAAACCTATAAAAGCAAAATTTCAATTTACAGAAACACCCCAAGATTTGAACGAAATAATCCATGTAGATACTTATGTTAATAGTAAAAATTCATTTATAAATTTTATAGACAAATTATCTAAACACATTATAAGCTTCAATTTCGAAAATAAAAACCACAAAACATTAATAGAAAAATTTAAGTTATTTATTAGTATTAAATGTAAACCAAGAAAATTTGTTTTTGATAACGAATTCAAAAATGAAGTTAAAGAATATCTAAGAAACCAAGGAATAGACTTCCATACCACAAAACCAAACAGCCATACTGGGAATTCAGACATAGAAAGGTTCCATAATACAATTACAGAGAAAATGAGAACTCTTAATTTAGAAAATAAAATAAACATTCGCGACCAAATGTTAGAGGCAGTAAAAATTTATAACAACACATTTCACTCTACGATAAAAACAACTCCACAAAAAGCTCAAAATAGAGAAACTTCTATCGAAGAACTTATAAAAAACATTAACGCAACAAAAGAGAAAATATTAGACAAACAAAATAGAAACAGGGAAGAATATATTGAAAAAAGAAAAGAGGGATACGTTAAAAACTATAAAGCTGTTAGACATAAAAACGAACCGAAATACAAAAAAATTAAATTAGACAATATCCATATAGAAAATATTAAAAGATATCTTAAATTTTCAGACAATCATGAACATAATGACATTGATATGGCTACTATCATATCTCCCGAACAGCAAACAAACAATGACAATACACAAAATTGAAAAAGGTTATACAATTATAAATAAAAATAGATCAAATTGAATTACCAAATAATTTTGAGATAGTACTCCATATCATAGATCCAAATGAAATAAATAAAGGCATAGACGAATTAGAAAAAACACTTAAATTACTAACACAGGAATACAATCATAGAGAAATTATTTTGAAAGAAATAGACGATACAAGAAACATGGTTCATACAATGCTACCATATAAACAAACGAGGAAGAATACAGTTGCCTTTGTCAACTCTTAGATACCCGTACGAACCGTTAGTATGTTCACAGCCTGTCACTCTGCTTACAATATTATTTTTTTAATATTTTAGTATTTTAAAATAATTTGGGTGAATTTTATAATTTCTAGAACTATGGGTTGTACATATATTCAAACTATATGTTTATATGTACATTCTTCAAAAGCAGATTCTAACCTTCCACATAACGATTATCAATCCAAAACTTTTTCAAATATTCTATAGTACCATTTAATACTAAGCGGTAAATGTATATTAAATTTACTAAGTACAAAACAGTAAATATAATTTTAAATATTATATTATATTATATTTAAATATTCCATTGACAGAATAATTTCTTATAAGTACAATAAAATACATATATGTATGTAAATACGGCGCTATATAATATACATATATACTCTTATCATTCACTCACTAGTGAATTATACGATATGTAAATAAACATGATATTATATAAGTATGTATATATATCAATATCATATAAATAAAAATTCTTCAAGCAACCGTTATGTTGTTTATTTATTTACATTTTTTTGTACTACGCATTATATCCTCAACAATTTCAAATTATCGAGTAAAACAAATGCAAAAAATTAGTTGAAGAAATTTGTTAGAAAATTTGAAAAAAATCAAGTAACACTTTCGTCAATTATAAAGTAACCCTATATTATTAAAAAAAGTTGTTAACAGAAATAAGAGTATAATGTTGAAGCTTTAATTTTTTTGAAGTAATACGTCAATTATAAAGACGAAAGTGTTACTTGATTTTTTTCAAATTTTCTAGCAAATTTCTTCAACTAATTTTTTGCATTTGTTTTACTCGATAATTTGAAATTGTTGAGGATATAATGCGTAGTACAAAAAAATGTAAATAAATAAACAACATAACGGTTGCTTGAAGAATTTTTATTTATATGATATTGATATATATACATACTTATATAATATCATGTTTATTTACATATCGTATAATTCACTAGTGAGTGAATGATAAGAGTATATATGCATATTATATAGCGCCGTATTTACATACATATATGTATTTTATTGTACTTATAAGAAATTATTCTGTCAATGGAATATTTAAATATAATATAATATAATATTTAAAATTATATTTACTGTTTTGTACTTAGTAAATTTAATATACATTTACCGCTTAGTATTAAATGGTACTATAGAATATTTGAAAAAGTTTTGGATTGATAATCGTTATGTGGAAGGTTAGAATCTGCTTTTGAAGAATGTACATATAAACATATAGTTTGAATATATGTACAACCCATAGTTCTAGAAATTATAAAATTCACCCAAATTATTTTAAAATACTAAAATATTTAAAAAATAATATTGTAAGCAGAGTGACAGGCTGTGAACATACTAACGGTTCGTACGGGTATCTAAGAGTTGACAAAGGCAACTGTATTCTTCCTCGTTTGTTTATATGGTAGCATTGTATGAACCATGTTTCTTGTATCGTCTATTTCTTTCAAAATAATTTCTCTATGATTGTATTCCTGTGTTAGTAATTTAAGTGTTTTTTCTAATTCGTCTATGCCTTTATTTATTTCATTTGGATCTATGATATGGAGTACTATCTCGAAATTATTTGGTAATTCAATTTGATCTATTTTTATAATTGTATAACCTTTTTCAATTTTGTGTATTGTCATTGTTTGTTTGCTGTTCGGGAGATATGATAGTAGCCATATCAATGTCATTATGTTCATGATTGTCTGAAAATTTAAGATATCTTTTAATATTTTCTATATGGATATTGTCTAATTTAATTTTTTTGTATTTCGGTTCGTTTTTATGTCTAACAGCTTTATAGTTTTTAACGTATCCCTCTTTTCTTTTTTCAATATATTCTTCCCTGTTTCTATTTTGTTTGTCTAATATTTTCTCTTTTGTTGCGTTAATGTTTTTTATAAGTTCTTCGATAGAAGTTTCTCTATTTTGAGCTTTTTGTGGAGTTGTTTTTATCGTAGAGTGAAATGTGTTGTTATAAATTTTTACTGCCTCTAACATTTGGTCGCGAATGTTTATTTTATTTTCTAAATTAAGAGTTCTCATTTTCTCTGTAATTGTATTATGGAACCTTTCTATGTCTGAATTCCCAGTATGGCTGTTTGGTTTTGTGGTATGGAAGTCTATTCCTTGGTTTCTTAGATATTCTTTAACTTCATTTTTGAATTCGTTATCAAAAACAAATTTTCTTGGTTTACATTTAATACTAATAAATAACTTAAATTTTTCTATTAATGTTTTGTGGTTTTTATTTTCGAAATTGAAGCTTATGATGTGTTTAGATAATTTGTCTATAAAATTTATAAATGAATTTTTACTATTAACATAAGTATCTACATGGATTATTTCGTTCAAATCTTGGGGTGTTTCTGTAAATTGAAATTTTGCTTTTATAGGTTTCCTATCATATTTGGATCTGTTGCAAATGTCACAATTATTTATAATTTTATGAACATGTTCTCTAAGTTTTGGGTGAACAATTTTTCGTTTTATATCTTCATAAGTTGCGATTATTCCAGAATGTCCTGATTCATTTTTATGAAAAAGTGTTATCTGTTTATTTAATCTTGCTTCGTCTATTATGTCTTTGGCATAATAAGTACACTTAAAAAATTGAATGTTTGTATCGAACGTTTGAATTATTTTTTGTTGTAAAATATTATATTCCGAGTCACTCAAAAAAGAAAATATTCCTGTTTTACCGTTAATATATGTTTTTAAAATACTTGCCAAATTTTCATTATGTAAGTCTTGTTTATCTATATATATTCTATGTTTTTGAAAAATAGTTTCATATTGTTTATATTTTTTTCACAAAGTATAATTTAGTATTTGAAACGATTAAATAGTGTTTCTATTATTGGAATGTGATTATTATATTCTTCTTCTTGGCAATGTATAGTTTGCATCTCAACCGTATTATTGTCATTTCTATCTTCGTTAATATTGATCTCCAATTCTGAATCAATTAAATTAATTTCATTTGTTTCTTATTAATTCTACTTAAAAAATCTGCTACTTTATTATTTTTTCCTTTTATATATTCTATATTGAAGTTATATTCTCCTAAAGACAATAACCATCTTTGTAATCGAGGATTGATATCTTTACACATATGTTTTGCTTGTAACCATTTAATTGGTTGATGATCTGTTTCAAGATCGAATTCTTTACCGTATAGGTAAGGCCTAAAATATCTTGTTGACCATACTATGGCTAGAAGTTCTTTTTCTATAGTTGAATAGTTTCTTTCATGTTCATTAAGTGTTCTTGAAGTATAGAAAATTGGATGATTATCTTGGGTTAGAACAGCTCCAAGTGCGAAATTGCTAGCGTCCGTACAAGTTTGAATCTTTTTTCGAAATTAGGGTATCTTAGAATAGGGTGTTCTGTGATTAATTCTTTTAATTTTTCGAAAGCATATATATACTCTGGGCCATGTATATTAATTTTTGTTTTTTTCTTTAAATACTTGGTAATTCCGTAAGCTATTTTTGAATAGTCTTTCACGAATTTCCTATAATATCCCGTTATCCCTAAAAAGGATTTTATTTGCTTTTCTGTTGTAGGTAATTTTAAATTTTGAATAATTTCAATTTTCTTTGGATTAGGTTTCACACCTTCTGGAGTTGGGATATGTCCGAACTATTCAGTTTCTTTTGAAAGAAATTTTCATTTATCAATTTGAATTTTTAAGCGTGCTTTCCTAAGGCAATGAAAACTTTTTTTCAGATTAATTAAGTGTTCTTCTAGAGATGCACTAAAGATTAGTATATCATCTAAATATACCACACACATCTTATTAATGTTACCTCTTAAAATTGAATTCATTAACCTTTGAAATGTTGCTGGGGCATTTTTTAACCCGAAAGGCATCCTAACGTATTCGAAGTGACCTAAAGGTGTGGAAAAAGCAGTTTTTCTTTTATCTTTTTCATCAACTAATATCTGGTGAAAACCTTTTGCAAGATCTAAAGTAGTAAAATATTGAGATCTTCCTAACTTATCCAATATATTATCTATGTTTGGTATTGGGAATTTATCATTCACTGTAACCTCGTTTAATTTTCTATAATCTATAACTATGCGCCATTTTTGTGCGCCTGAATTATCCAATTTTTTAGGTACTATCCATAGCGGAGAATTGTAAGGAGAATTGCTTTCCCTTATAATGCCCTGATGTAACTTATCTTTAATTTGTTTATTAATTTATTTTTCATGTACTTGAGGATATCTATATAATTTACAATAAATTGGATTTTCAACCGTAGTATATATTTCATGTTTAATCTCATGAGTGAAGGTCAAATTTTCACCTTCCAGAAAAAACAAATCTTGAAAATTATATAATAAGTTTTTTAAACCTTTTTCTTCTTCTTTATTTAGCTGTTGCAAGTTTAATTTGCATAAAATTTGTTCAGAAATAGGTTCTAAATTGCAAATTTCATTGTAAGTAATTGGAAAGTCTAATTCTTCAAATGGTATTTTAGTTTTATTTAATATCAAGATATTTTTATTTTCTAAATCAATTTTTGCTTTAAAAGGATAAGAAAATTTTGTCCTATAATAGCGTTATATTTTCTACCTTTTAAGTTAGCTACCTTCCAAGAGATTGTACCGTTTTCTAAAAATTCTACAGGAAAAGGAGTAACTAATTGATTTGTCACTTTCTTGATACTATTTATAGTAGTAAAATATATAGGTTGTTCTAATTTTTCTTCGGGGATGTCCGTAATTATATTTGGACTAATGGTGCTAGTATCCGAACCAGTATCGATTAAACATTTTATTTCTTTATCTTTTATAGTTAATTTTACTATTGGTAACTTGAATCCCGAGGTCCTTTTATACAATTTACTTCTTGTAGTTCTATTTTCTCCATTTCCATGGGTTCAGTCATATCTATTCCAAGTTGTCTTGGATTGTTATATCTATATTGTCCCGAATTATTTTTAAATAGACCTGAATTATTTTGTTGAGAGTTATTTTTAAATAATCCTGAATTATTCTGTCTATAATTATTTTGTCTAGGAATGTTTTGTTCAGAATAGTTTTGTTTAGAGTTATTTTGTCTATACTGTCATAAGTCTTGGTTATTATGTCGTACATTAAAATACCCTCTTTGATAATTATTTTTGTCTGGATTGGTAAATCCATTTTCAGTGTTGTTATTATTTTGAATATTATTATTATTTTGAATGTTTCTTCTAGACGAACTTGAATTGTATTTTACATTAAAATTGTTTTTATTTTTTATGTTATCTTGTCTATATGATCTTGATATAGCTCTTTCGTCTTCTAAGAGTTTGTTTTCCGTTAATTTATTAAATATTTTTATTAGAGTGTCTTCTTTATTTATATGACATCTAACCAAACTGTCTATTTTTTCTAGAACAATGCCGACTAGATATCATTATTTTCTGGATTATAAATTATAGGTTTACTATCATCAAAATCAAATGGCTCGTTTAAATGATAATAGTTTCCCTAACCTTATCAAATAATTCTCTTAAATTGCTTACCCGTAAACTTCTGCATTTGTTAATTAACTCTGCATAATCTGCTCTTGGTCTAAAGTGTTGTTTTAATTCTGCCTTTACAATATCCCATGTTAATTGTTCTCCTAGGCGTTGTCACCGTTTGGCATCACCTTGTATTTTTTCACTTATTACTATTTCTTTGCAATATTCTTCTAGATATACATTTTTATTACATAATTCCATAGCTTTTTCCGTTACCCTGATGAATTCTTGTAATTTGAATTCACCTACACCGTTAAATGGTTTTAGGTGTTGGAAATGGTTGATACATTGTTCTGGTGTTAACTTAAATATTGAGTCTAATTGTTGCTGTTGTACTGACTGTGGTTGTTGTTGATGTTGTAATTGATGTTGTTGTTCTTGTTGTTGAAGTTGTAGTTGATATTGTTATTCTTGTAGTTGTAAGTGTTTCTGCATTTCAAAAATTTCACTTTTATGTTTTTCTTGAAATTCCAAGATTAACTGTTTTAAATTCTCAATTTCTGACATATTGTCTTTGTTATCTATTTTTCTATTTTTATCAAATAAATTGTTTCTTTGGGTCATATAATATTACTGAAAAAAAATTTGTAACACTTTTGATTAACTAACTTTTAGATTAATCGTGTTTTAAAAAAAATTTTTTTTTTTTTCTCTAAAAGTTATTTTGAATTTTTAGTATTATTTCTGTAGCTAAAAATTTTATAAAAGGAAATTTTGTAACACTTTCTGATTTACTGATTTTTAGATTAATCGTGTTTAAAAAAATTTTTCTTTAAAAATCATTTTGAATTTTTAGTATTATTTCTGTAGCTAAAAATTTTGTAACACTTTCTGATTAAAAAAATTTTCTATTTTTATAGATTCGTTTTCATATATATATTTATTATATTTATTATATTTATTATTTTCATATATATATTTTCGTTTTTATAGATATCCTACCGACTGGGCCAATAATATTTATTATTTATTTTAATAATAAAAAAAAACACAACCATTTATTTTTATAAATATTTTAATTTTATTAAAATCGAAAACTTAACTATTTAAATATAATATTACCGATTAATTAGTTTAACAATTTCTTTTTAGACTGTTACAGTTCAGCAGTTATTCTTAGACTACTCTTTTAACGAATTACAAATATTTATATTGGTTATTATCTTCAATATTTTATTTAATTCTTCAAGCAAGAATTATCAATTCAAGCAATTTCTTTGTCTTAAATACATAATATAAATCTTAATCTATTTTATCGTACAAAGAAAGTAATTTAATAATTTTACTTTAATAATTATCTTATTTAAACATGACTTGATTTGTTTACTATTTATTGTTTACTTGATAGTAACTTTTTATTTAAGACATGTTTTAGTTTGTCTGTTAATATTGATTATAGTTATTTACCTGATAACAAAATATTTTGTTAAGACATATTTTAGTTTGTCTGTTAATATTGATTATAATTATTTACCTGATTCTAAATATTCTATTATGTATTTAATTGCTTTTTTATTATGTGTTAAGGATGTAACTCGCGTGTTCGGTACGGGTTCTGGAAATAAAAGAGGAATATACAAAACAAAGTAATCCCTTCTAATTATTATATACTAAAAAAACTCACACAACATTCAATATTCACATTTAACAACACCAACATTTATAATAAAATATTTATAAAAACATTCAACAACATCAACAAAATATATAAAATTGTAAAAATATTTTTCAATATTGTTTTATATGCTAAAATTTTATTAACAAAATAACGATTAACTAAATTGATTTATATAAGTTATAAGTAACTCTATATCATGTTGAAGATGTCAAAGGCAAAACCGAAAGCAACAATTATCGCACAATTGGAAACCAATTTAAAGGATATGCTAACATTTCAAGCTGGTTTTAAGGAACTAGGGTTGAGTTTACGTGCGACTAAATTGGAAACAAGGCTGACATTACTAGGAAAGGAGTCGGAGAAATTGCACGTGGCTGTTGTTGGCATGGATGACGTCGAAGAATATTTCAAAAGTGAAACATGGACAAAGATTTTAGAAGTATATATGGATCTGCAACCTGAGTTGAAGGATGCTTATGACCAACTAGTAAAGAAAACCCTTGATTTGAATTCATCATTGGTTCCAACTCAACAAGATTTTGTGCCACTACGCCTGAGTTTACCCCCGTTTGATGGCACGTATGAAAGTTGGCCGGTCTTTACGAATACGCAAATCTCAATCAATATCGCAAATGTCTAATATCCAGAAGTTGAACGTGCTAAAGACCAACGTGGAGAGAGATGCAGCAATACTCATTGAACATTTAAATTTGGAAGAATCAGGTTTTAAGTCAGCCATAACTATTCTCACTGATCGTTACGAAAACAAAAGAGTGTTGATAAACACCCAGTTAAGGGTTTTACTCAATTAACGGCAAATTACAGCTGAGTCGGCAACAGCAATCAAAAGCATGCTGGACACCACTATTGCAGCCTATCATTCCTTAGAAAATTTAAACATCGTGGAAAGCTGGAATAGTATTTTGATTTTTTTATTGGTTCAGAAGTTACCACTTCATACACAGCAATTATGGGAGAAAAAGATTCACAGCAATTATGGGAGAAACTCTCGAACAGTACCACCACATAACAGTGCTTGCCACCATCTTAGTTAAAGTGGTTAACTCAACAGGAAATGAGATAACAGTGCGTGCTCTACTTGACCAAGCGTCACAAGCATCCTTCGTTACAGAAAAGGTGGTACAGCGTTTGAGCTTGAACGAACAATTCACCAGTGCGACCATACAAGGTATAGGAGACCAGAGCGGCCACAAAATTAATAATAAAACCAATTTCACCATAAAATCACTCGTGGATGACGATTTTATTGATGTGGAAGGATTCATCATGAGAAAATTAACTCAGATATTACCATCTTCAAGGATCGATTATAAGAAGTGGGAGCATATAGTGGATTTGAAATTAGCGGACCTTCATTTCAAACAGCCAGGAGTGATTGATTTATTAATGGGGGCCGAAGTGTTCAACAAAATTATATTACCTGGAGTAAAGAGGGGCACAGAGGGTACCCCGTTAGCTCAAAATACAATTTTAGGTTGGATCTTGTTAAGTGAGATTCAACAAAAAACACCTTTAGCTACAATTAGGAGTTGTCATGTAACAACATTGGATAATCAACTTAAAAAATTCTGGGAACTGGAAGAGCTACAAGATGATCACAAACAATACACGGAAGATGAACAACATTGTGAACAATTTTATGACAATACAACGATACGGATGTCAACAGGAAGCTATCAAGTATCACTACCGTTCTGACCAATATCGAATACAAAATATTTGAGAGCATCGCGTAACATAGCTTTACGATGATTCTATCAACTAGAAGCTAGGTTTAAACGTAATGTGAAATTTAAAATACATGAAAGTCATAAATGAATACTTACACTTGGGTCATATGGTCCCAATCAAGAACAATATAGAAATGTATACAATTTATCAATAACAAGACACACATTTCACATGTTAATTACCACACCATGGAGTTATCAAAGAATAGAGCACCACAACAAAATTAAGGGTAGCATTTGATGCGTCACGAGCAACCGAGAGTGGAACTTCGCTAAACGACATAATGTTAAAAGGCCCCACAATTCAAGATGAACTAATACATCTATTTATTCGGTGGCGTAAACACAAAATTGCTTTTACAGCCGACATAGAGAAAATGTATAGGCAAGTATGGGTTAATGAGAAGCAAGCAGACTATCAAAGAATAGTGTGGCGAAACGATCCAGAACAACCAATAAAGGATTACAAGCTTCTAACGGTGACATTTGGCACTAAAAGTGCACCATATCTAGCAACAAAAACTTTTCAACGATTAGCATGTGACGAATCAGAGCATTACCCAGTCGCATCCAAAGTTGCATTATCGGATTTTTATGTCGACAATTTGCTGTTCGAAGACAATTTGCTGTCCGAAGACACGGAAGACATAGAATCAGCTCTACATGTTCAGAGGGAAATGAATGAGATAATGAAGAGCGGAGCATTTCCTTTGAGAAAGTGGAAGTCAAACACAAAAGAGTTGAGATCAGCAAGCCAAGATCCTGGAAAAGAAAGAACTTTGCCTTCACATTCAGAAGAAGATCAGGATGAAGTGCGTACACTTGGACTCACTTGGAACTTGCTTATTTGTGTACCATCGACCAGACAGGACAAAGAGCTGTAAGTTTAATCGCAGCAAAAAGCATAGTCGCTCCAAACAAAACAATCTCGTTACCACGCTTGGAATTATGTTCGGCAAGCTAGGCGGCTAAATTAGTGCAACTCGTCAAAAAATCACTAAAATTAACCGAAAGCATCACAGTTTATGGGTGGAGTGATTCAGAAATTGTTTTGGCTTGGGTGAGAGAAAATCCCAGTAGATGGACCACCTTCGTCTCAAATAGGGTGTCACACATTCACAACATACTGGAAGAAAATTTGTGGTCTCATGTGCCGACAAAGCAAAACCCTGCAGACTGTGCATCAAGGGGGTTATACCCAACAGCAGAGTGTTGGCCTCGCAGTAAACAAGTGGAAACTTAACTAGAAAAAAGAAACATTTTGCAATGTCATGTGAACACAACGCAAGATGATTTCGAATTTAAAATTTCATCGTTGACCAAATTATCACGAATCATACCTTATTGTTGTCGCTTTATCAACAACGGAAAGAAAAACTCTATAAAATTGAAAGGATATTTACGTGCTCAAGAAGTAACACAAGCAATGACAATTCTGGTAAAACGTTCACAAACCCGAAGTTTTTGTAAAGAAATTATGCTACTGCAAGAGAACAAACCAATTTCAAATAAAAACGGTCTAATTAAACTAAATCCATTTATTGATAAGGACGAAATATTAAGAGTGAGAGGTCGATTAAACAATGCAAGCGAACTAAATTACAGTAAAAATTTCCAATCATATTAAAGGATCGAGATCATTTCACAGTACTATTGATCTACAAAATTCATAAGGAAACATTGCATGGTGAAACTCAGTTCATGTTATCTCAGATTAGAAAAACCTTTTGGATCATTACGCTAGAAATTGTGTCAGATATAATATTCAAAAATGTATCAGCTGTTTCAAATAAAAGGCCGAAACACGTAAACAACAAGTGGGAACCTTGCCAAATGCACGAGTACAAATGGCAAGACCATTTTCAAATTCCGGATTGGACTATTGTGGCCCCTTCGAAGTGAAATATCACAAATTCAGAGGGTCAGCTAAATATAAAGCATACGTTGCACTCTTCATATGCATGGCAACTAAGGCTATATACTTGGAGCTCGTAAATGATGTGTCATCTGAAGGCTTTGTCGCTGCATTTAGAAGATTTTGTGCCCGAAGAGGCCTGTGTAAAAACATATACTGCGATAATTGTACAAATTTTGTTGGTGGTCATAGAATTTTAGCTAAACAAAGCAAAAAAACAAGTAAATGTAACAGTAAGTCGATGCAACCGACTTATTAATACCCTACACCAAATCCATAAGTTTTTTTGGCAGCTGCTTGAACTTCTCCCCTTTTCTGTCTTATTCAACTCGAATTTCAGGAACGTAAAAAAGGCATCCTCTTGAGCTCTTGTGCTCGTCCGGAAGTTTCCAATATATGAACCCATGGTTCAAATTCCTTCAAATGTCAGTTTCCAATTTTACAGAAAAGGAAACATAACAGAACACCTGTGTACTAAACATAAAAGTTCTATCTTTGTTGGTTGTGGAGATATACTCTTTTGCTCTGCGGCTCGTTCGGAAGCTTCCAAAATCCGAACTCATGGACCAAATCCTCTCAATTTTTAAAGACTTAAATAAAACATGAAAGAACACCACTCTGCCAAATTTAAAAGTTATATCTTAGTTGGTTTTGGAGATAATCTCAATTGCTCTGGTGCTCGTTCGGAAGCTTCCAAAATCCATACCCATGGACGAAATCCTCTTAAATTTTAGAGACATAAATCAAAAGGGAGGGAACATCATTCTACAAAATTTAAAGGTTATATCTTTATTGGTTTTGGAGATCATCTCATTTGCTCTGGTGCTCATTCGGAAGCTTCCAGAATCCGAACCCATAGACCGATGTTGTCCAGATTCGAACTTAGCCTCCCTTTCCTAATTAGTAACATACTATATAAATTTCATCAAGATAGCTTTATTAGTTTCTGAGTTATCGTGCGAACGGACGGACATCATTAAATCGACTCAGGAGGTGATCCTAATTCAGAATATATATACATGTCCATAACTAACTCTCTTCCTTTTGATGGTTGCAAACACCATACCAAAGTTAATATACCCTATACTTTAGGTGTAGGGTATAATAATTCAAGATTTAAATATTGAAATCGCCGGGCTGATGTAGAATAATGGGGTTGCGTTTCATTTTAACCCAATCTCTGCTCCACATTTTGGAGGTTTGTGTACAAAATATCATCTGAAAAGGATTTTTGGCAATACGGCCATCACATACGAAGATTTTAATACGGTGTTGTGTCAAATCGAAGTATGTCTCAATTCGCGCCCATTGACAGAACTGAGTTCAGATCCACAAGATTTCAAATCGCTGACACCAGTACACTTTTTAATCGGTGATTCAATGCTGGCAGCGCCACAAGAAGAAGTCGTCGATGCAAAGATACATCGGTTAACGCGATGGCAATATTTACAAGCGTTAGTACAAAATTTTTGGCTTTGATGGAACTCTGAATATTTATCAAGGTTATAACAGAGACCTAAATGGACGAGAAAGATAGAAAATGTAGTATCAAATCAACTAGTTTTACTAAAAGAAAATAATCTGCCACCCAATAAATGGTTATTGGGCCGGATTATTCAAATACATGCAGTATCTGAGAGATTGATTCGAGTTGTCACCGTACGCACTAAACACAGTACGTTAAAACGGCCGATTACAAAAATTTGTTTATTACCAAACGATTAAAAAAAACAAAAACCCTAATATTGTCAACCGAGAGACCTACGTTAAAGAATCAACTACACTATTTACCTAATTTTTACAATGGAATAATTCTACAATAAGTCCTACTACTCTACACAATAGCCGAGAAGACCTACAATAGCAATTCTACACAACAGCTTAGAACACCTACTTAAAAATAATACTAATATACTGATTACAATACTTGTATACATATATATATATTTTTTGTAATTTTTTTTATTCTTACTTATATGTGTTCTAATTCCTTACTCTCTTTGCATGATCGAGTCGTGTTGATAGGCATTCAATCCAACAATATTCAACAGGTGTCCAGTGGTGTTCAAGCTTACTCGTTTTCTTACCTAAAATCGAAAAATAATCAGTAAATTTATCACAACAAGAAGTCACATTGAGAACAACAAACAATCACCAAAGACAGAATTTTTATCCCCGTACTATAAGTATCGGGTATAATAAAATTACTCCTTTGTTTGTAACACCTCGAAATAAGCGAGCTAGATATATCTTCAAAGGTATGGATCGGATCAGAATCAAATTCCGTCCGTCCGTCAGCACGCTAACTCAAAAACTAAGAAAGTTAGCATCTTGAAATTTACACAAAATAATCTGGGAGCAATTTGTACGTTCTCTATTTTTTTGGTTGAGGTCCGACCAAAACTTCGGGTAGCTTCCGAACAACTAACTTTAAGATCTCCACAATTTTTTTTGAAATAGAGCCATGAAATTTTAACTGCTGATAGATATCATAAAAATATTAATTTTATGCCAATATTAATTTTTCTGTAGTCCCACCCGTTAACGAGCTACAGCCCCCCAAAGTACGAAAAATTTCTATATTTAAATTGTTATAACACAAGCTCTATAAGGTATATCTTAAAACTGATACTGATTTCAAACAATAGGTGCTATTACGAGCTATACAAACATGTATATAATAAAAATATACTTGTGCTATACGGTGTCTTAACTTACCGTTATGCGAAACTGAATTATTACAAAATCATTTAATCCTTCTATCTTCTAAACGGCTTAATTTAAGTAAAATTTTGACAGAAACTAGATCGTTGAAAATAAGTATGAGTTATTTCGGAAAATTTTTTTGTATCACCCCGCGTTTAGGAGCAGTAAAAGATCAAAAACTGAAAATTTCCTATTTTTAAACACCTGTAACTTAAACACCTGTTAAATTTTTATTTATTTATTTATATTAATATTACATACATAAATGTAATGCAATATTATGAACCATCGGCTACTTAGGCCATTATAGGTTTTTATACTATTATTAAATTATATACTAATATTATTTATTTTGTTTATATTATATACTATATATTTACATTATATTTAGTTGTAAGGGGGATATGTAAAGAAAAAACACTTACGACTTGTGCAGGGATCGAACCCACACTGCTTCGGTTAATACGCCACACACCTACCCACTAGGCTAGCGATGCCCCTCAAAATTATTTTGAAGTAATACATAAAAATTAAAGCTTCAACATTATACTCTTATTTCTGTTAACAACTTTTTTTAATAATATAGAGTTACTTTATAATTGACGAAAGTGTTACTTGATTTTTTCAAATTTTCTAACAAATTTCTTTAACGAATTTTTTTCATTTTGTTTTACTCGATAGCTGTTGAGGATATAATGCGTAGTACAAAAAAATGTAAATAACTAAACAACATAACGGTTGCTTGAAGAATTTTTATTTATATGATATTGATATACGTACATACTTATATAATATCATGTTTATTTACATATCGTATATGTCACTGATGAATGAATGATAAGAGTATAGATGTATATTATATAGCGCCGTATTTACATACATATATGTATGTATTTTATTGTACTTATAAAAAATTATTCTATGAATGGAAATATTTTTAAAGAAATATTGCAATGTATGGCGTTATACTTATAACAATATAAATATACTATGTGCGCATTAATATAATATAATATTTAAAACGAGGAAGAATATAGTTGCCTTTGTCAACTCTTAGATACCCGTACGAACCGTTAGTAGGTGCACAGCCTGTCACTCTGCTTACAATATTATTATACCCGTATGAACTATGTACAAGGGTATAATAAATTTGCTATTACGTTTGTGACACCTTAAAGGAGCTGAGCTAGATATAGTGTCAAAGGTATGGATCGGCTCAGAATCGAATTCTGAGTCGATTAAGCCATGTACGTCCGTCCGTCCGTCCGCATGATAACTCAAAAAATAGAGGAGCTAGGGGCTGAAAATTTTTTTACGTCACTTTTGTAAAATTGTTAGTTTTGATATTTAACTCCAGCATTTTCGGCCCCCGGGTTCGAGTAGCTGCCATACAACGTCTTTCTTTAAATGGAAATAACCCAGTGTCTCTTCAATCTAGGTATCCGAAATTTTGCGAATGATGATCAAGTTTTATGGCAACAACATCTGCAAAATTTGGTTGTGGTGGTGTGACGGATTCGGGTAGCTGCCATACAACTTCTCTTTTTAAATGAAAATAACTCAGTGTCTATTGAATCTAGCTATCTGAAATTTAGTGAAAAAGTGTCGAGTTGCATGCCAAAAACTTTTGTAAATTTGATTGGTCTAAAGCAGTCGGTTTAGGCTTTTTGCATTTCTTGGAACTTAATGAAGCTAGGCGCATTAGATTCGGGTAGCTGTCATACAACTCCACAATTTACATAAATATATCTCTGTAGTTCGGTACTAAAACATCTGAATGTTTTTAAAAGATGATCAAGTTTTATAGAAATAGGATATATTACGTTCATACGGGTATCCCAGAGTTGACACAGTCTACTCTACTGCACTATTCCTCGTTTTTTTAATATTTTAGTATTTTAAAATAATTTGGGTGAATTTTATAATTTCTAGAACTATGGGTTGAACATATATTCAAACTATATGTTTATACATTCTTCAAAAGCAGATTCTAACCTTCCACATAACGATAATCAATTCAAAACTTTTTCAAATATTCTATAGTACCATTTAATACTAAGCGGTAAATATATATTAAATTTACTAAGTACAAAATAGTAAATATAATTTTAAATATTATATTATATTAATGCGTACATAGTATATTTATATTGTTATAAGTATATCGCCATACATTGCAATATTTCTTTAAAAATATTTCCATTCATAGAATAATTTCTTATAATTACAATAAAATACATATATGTATGTATGTAAATACGGCTCTATATATATCTACACTCTTATCATTCATTCATCAGTGACATAAGATACGTAAATAAACATGATATTATATAAGTATGTACGTATATCAATATCATATAAATAAAAATTCTTCAAGCAACCGTTATTTATTTATTTACATTTTTTTGTACTACGCATTATATCTTCAACAATTTTAAATTATCAAGTAAAACAAAATGCAAAAAATTCGTTACAGAAATTTGTTAGAAAATTTGAAAATATACATCTATACATTTTAATATACATCTATACTCTTATCATTCATTCATCAGTGACATAAGATACGTAAATAAACATGATATTATATAAGTATGTACGTATATCAATATCATATAAATAAAAATTCTTCAAGCAACCGTTGTTTATTTATTTACATTTTTTTGTACTACGCATTATATCTTCAACAATTTCAAATTATCAAGTAAAACAAAATGCAAAAAATTCGTTACAGAAATTTGTTAGAAAATTTGAAAAAATCAAGTAACACTTTCGTCAATTATAAAGTAACCCTATATTATTAAAAAAAGTTGTTAACAGAAATAAGAGTATAATGTTGAAGCTTTAATTTTTGTGTATTACTTCAAAAAAATTTTAACAGGTGTTCAAGTTACAGGTGTTTTAAAATGGGAAATTTTCAGTATTTGACCCCTTACAGCTCCTAAACGGGGGGTGATACAAACAAAATTTCTGAAATGACTCATACTTATTTTCTCATACTTATCATCTAACTTCTATCAAATGACTCATACTTAAGATCTAACTTCTATCAAAATTTCAAGTTTCCAACTTAAACCGTTTAGAAGATAGAAGCAAAGATAATATACTATATAGATGTTTCAACTAATAGAAAATTTTGTGCGAAAGCTTTTATTTTAAAATTCCCTTCAACGGGGCTATTATTAGAACATAATGTTCTAAATATTTAACTTGTGTACTAATATGAGAATCTATTATGTGTACTAATATGAGAATCTTTATGTGTACTAATATGAGAATCTATTATGTTCTAATTATTAGAATATAAGTTAAATAATAAGAACATAAAAACAAATGTAAGTTTTTTTTTTTTAAATAAAAAAAGTAAGAATTTGGAATTTCTCAATAGACAATAAATACGTATAAGAAAAGAAGAAAAATATTAATTCATTTTTTATATTAGAAATAGATGAATTGCATTGTGCATTATGTTTAAATTTTTGTTCATGTTAATTTTAACTTTTGTCACTTTCTCTGTTCGTCGGCTTTAAAATTAAATTATATTTTTTTTGTTTAAGTCATTAAGAATGTGTTTTTTGTATTAAAAATAATAATTAAGATATATTATGTACATACAAACATACACATTTTAAAAATAACTTATTTTAATATAAGTTAATATTAAATTAAATACAACAGGTACAATAGGTACAATATGCTGCAATAAAAATGAGTATAATTATGTACCTGTTATTATGAATATGAGTATGTATGTAAGTTGGTAAAGACATTCTAATATTTTGTAGTTGCTTTTATTTATCTACAACCAAAGCGCATTATAATGCTTAAAGAAATAGCATTCCGTATAAATTTTAAAACAAACATTTTTTATAGATGTTACCTTTAAAAAAAAGCAAAAATAATAAAAAAGATTATTTTATAAATTATCAATGAATTTTAGTTGTTGTTTATTAATACCAACTATAGGTATAAAAATTATTATTATAAAAGACCTACCTACCTGTAACTTAAACACCTGTTAAATTTTTATTTATTTATTTATATTAATATTACATACATAAATGTAATGCAATATTATGAACCATCGGCTACTTAGGCCATTATAGGTTTTTATACTATTATTAAATTATATACTAATATTATTTATTTTGTTTATATTATATACTATATATTTACATTATATTTAGTTGTAAGGGGGATATGTAAAGAAAAAACACTTACGACTTGTGCAGGGATCGAACCCACACTGCTTCGGTTAATACGCAACACACCTACCCACTAGGCTAGCGATGCCCCTCAAAATTATTTTGAAGTAATACATAAAAATTAAAGCTTCAACATTATACTCTTATTTCTGTTAACAACTTTTTTTAATAATATAGAGTTACTTTATAATTGACGAAAGTGTTACTTGATTTTTTCAAATTTTCTAACAAATTTCTTTAACGAATTTTTTTCATTTTGTTTTACTCGATAGCTGTTGAGGATATAATGCGTAGTACAAAAAAATGTAAATAACTAAACAACATAACGGTTGCTTGAAGAATTTTTATTTATATGATATTGATATACGTACATACTTATATAATATCATGTTTATTTACATATCGTATATGTCACTGATGAATGAATGATAAGAGTATAGATGTATATTATATAGCGCCGTATTTACATACATATATGTATGTATTTTATTGTACTTATAAAAAATTATTCTATGAATGGAAATATTTTTAAAGAAATATTGCAATGTATGGCGTTATACTTATAACAATATAAATATACTATGTGCGCATTAATATAATATAATATTTAAAACGAGGAAGAATATAGTTGCCTTTGTCAACTCTTAGATACCCGTACGAACCGTTAGTAGGTGCACAGCCTGTCACTCTGCTTACAATATTATTATACCCGTATGAACTATGTACAAGGGTATAATAAATTTGCTATTACGTTTGTGACACCTTAAAGGAGCTGAGCTAGATATAGTGTCAAAGGTATGGATCGGCTCAGAATCGAATTCTGAGTCGATTAAGCCATGTACGTCCGTCCGTCCGCATGATAACTCAAAAAATAGAGGAGCTAGGGGCTGAAAATTTTTTTACGTCACTTTTGTAAAATTGTTAGTTTTGATATTTAACTCCAGCATTTTCGGCCCCCGGGTTCGAGTAGCTGCCATACAACGTCTTTCTTTAAATGGAAATAACCCAGTGTCTCTTCAATCTAGGTATCCGAAATTTTGCGAATGATGATCAAGTTTTATGGCAACAACATCTGCAAAATTTGGTTGTGGTGGTGTGACGGATTCGGGTAGCTGCCATACAACTTCTCTTTTTAAATGAAAATAACTCAGTGTCTATTGAATCTAGCTATCTGAAATTTAGTGAAAAAGTGTCGAGTTGCATGCCAAAAACTTTTGTAAATTTGATTGGTCTAAAGCAGTCGGTTTAGGCTTCTTGCATTTCTTGGAACTTAATGAAGCTAGGCGCATTAGATTCGGGTAGCTGTCATACAACTCCACAATTTACATAAATATATCTCTGTAGTTCGGTACTAAAACATCTGAATGTTTTTAAAAGATGATCAAGTTTTATAGAAATAGGATATATTACGTTTATACGGGTATCCCAGAGCTGACACAGTCTACTCTACTGCACTATTCCTCGTTTTTTTAATATTTTAGTATTTTAAAATAATTTGGGTGAATTTTATAATTTCTAGAACTATGGGTTGAACATATATTCAAACTATATGTTTATACATTCTTCAAAAGCAGATTCTAACCTTCCACATAACGATAATCAATCCAAAACTTTTTCAAATATTCTATAGTACCATTTAATACTAAGCGGTAAATATATATTAAATTTACTAAGTACAAAATAGTAAATATAATTTTAAATATTATATTATATTAATGCGTACATAGTATATTTATATTGTTATAAGTATATCGCCATACATTGCAATATTTCTTTAAAAATATTTCCATTCATAGAATAATTTCTTATAATTACAATAAAATACATATATGTATGTATGTAAATACGGCTCTATATAATATACATCTATACTCTTATCATTCATTCATCAGTGACATAAGATACGTAAATAAACATGATATTATATAAGTATGTACGTATATCAATATCATATAAAAAAAAATTTTTCAAGCAACCGTTGTTTATTTATTTACATTTTTTTGTACTACGCATTATATCTTCAACAATTTCAAATTATCAAGTAAAACAAAATGCAAAAAATTCGTTACAGAAATTTGTTAGAAAATTTGAAAAAATCAAGTAACACTTTCGTCAATTATAAAGTAACCCTATATTATTAAAAAAAGTTGTTAACAGAAATAAGAGTATAATGTTGAAGCTTTAATTTTTGTGTATTACTTCAAAAAAATTTTAACAGGTGTTCAAGTTACAGGTGTTTTAAAATGGGAAATTTTCAGTATTTGACCCCTTACAGCTCCTAAACGGGGGGTGATACAAAAAAAATTTCTGAAATGACTCATACTTATTTTCTCATACTTATCATCTAACTTCTATCAAATGACTCATACTTAAGATCTAACTTCTATCAAAATTTCAAGTTTCCAACTTAAACCGTTTAGAAGATAGAAGCAAAGATAATATACTATATAGATGTTTCAACTAATAGAAAATTTTGTGCGAAAGCTTTTATTTTAAAATTCCCTTCAACGGGGCTATTATTAGAACATAATGTTCTAAATATTTAACTTGTGTACTAATATGAGAATCTATTATGTGTACTAATATGAGAATCTTTATGTGTACTAATATGAGAATCTATTATGTTCTAATTATTAGAATATAAGTTAAATAATAAGAACATAAAAACAAATGTAAGTTTTTTTTTTTTAAATAAAAAAAGTAAGAATTTGGAATTTCTCAATAGACAATAAATACGTATAAGAAAAGAAGAAAAATATTAATTCATTTTTTATATTAGAAATAGATGAATTGCATTGTGCATTATGTTTAAATTTTTGTTCATGTTAATTTTAACTTTTGTCACTTTCTCTGTTCGTCGGCTTTAAAATTAAATTATATTTTTTTTGTTTAAGTCATTAAGAATGTGTTTTTTGTATTAAAAATAATAATTAAGATATAGTATGTACATACAAACATACACATTTTAAAAATAACTTATTTTAATATAAGTTAATATTAAATTAAATACAACAGGTACAATAGGTACAATATGCTGCAATAAAAATGAGTATAATTATGTACCTGTTATTATGAATATGAGTATGTATGTAAGTTGGTAAAGACATTCTAATATTTTGTAGTTGCTTTTATTTATCTACAACCAAAGCGCATTATAATGCTTAAAGAAATAGCATTCCGTATAAATTTTAAAACAAACATTTTTTATAGATGTTACCTTTAAAAAAAAGCAAAAATAATAAAAAAGATTATTTTATAAATTATCAATTAATTTTAGTTGTTGTTTACTAATACCAACTATAGGTATAAAAATTATTATTATAAAAGTATAAAATATGAAAAAATGTTTATAACATATTATGTTTAATAGGTATGATTTTTTTTATTTCATATAATTAGAAAAAATTTTAAAAATTATGTCTTTATGCCGTTAAATCGAAAACTATGTAAGTGTTAAAATTACCTTTAGTATAGATTTTACATGTTAATATCACTTTTACTATATATTTTGTATGTATACAATTCTGTCTAAAAATAATATATATACATATATAAGTTTATATCCTTATTTCCACACCACCCTGAGCGCGTAAAGAATAAGGCGCGTTTTTTTAATGTGGTATCCCAAGAGGCCTAATCCACAAAAACAATTTAAAAAAAAAATGTTAATTTATGTTAAAAAAAAAATATTTCTAAAAAAAACAAGTTTAAAGCAAATAACAATTCTTAAAAATTAAAAACTGTAACATAGAAAACAACGCTTATTATATTATCCTATGATATATTGGATTGGAGTCTGCCGTCCTATACATGTGGTTTTATTTTATTAATTTATTAGATTTATTAAAATAAAAATAATGTTTGTTTAATTTAGATTTAAATGTTTAATAATAATTATTAATAAAATTGTAAATCCAAAAATATTTTATTAATATGAAATTTAAATTATTTTAAACTAACACAAATTCAAAATTGTTTTATTATATTTAAGTTTACTTTTAGTATTTTTTTTTATAAAATAAAGTTTCAAAGTATTCAAATATGTTCGTAATAAATATGTTCTTAATTAATTCTTTTTTTTCAATTTTTTCTTATTACAATATTAATTTAATTACAAAATCGAATTTACTTTATGTACTGCTCGTTGTATTACGTTTAAATACGTCCACGTTGTAATGCAAGTGCCTCTAAATTATAATTACAAGAAAAAGAAAGAAGTTTTACCGCTTTCTTAAACTTGCTTGGAGAGTTTAACATTTGAGAAATAGAGTGCCCATGTTCACTAGAATAATTGAGTTTAACATTTTAATCCCACATACATGCCTGGGTCAGTGTCCACCACGACTCCTATCCATTTTATCCATTCATAAATTGTTAAACGAAAAAACTGACCGAGGCTCGTTTTCGGTTTTGAATTAGATTAACTAGGTATTATTATTATTATAATTCCATTATTATTATTTATTATTATTTTTGTTTTAATAATAAATGTTATGTTCACTTCTAAGTTTTTGGTTATCTAATTAACATTTTCATTAAATTGATTTTAATATAAATTCCTTTTGATTTTATTTCATTTTATTTATTATAAATGAAATTAAATAATGCAAAGATTAAACATTAATAAAATTTTATATGTATTTTTAATTGCTTGTTACCTAATTTCTAACACTAATTTTGTTAATAAAAAATCATAAAAATAAAATTCTGTATTTAATTATTCCTTCAAAACTCTAAGTCTAGGATTATTATAATTATCATTTATTATTTCAGATTTTTGGAAAATCCATAAAGAATTTCTTCTTATTAAAATTAAAAGAAAATAGTCTAAAATTTTAACTCTATGGTCGTAACATTTGTGATTTTTATCGAACCATTTTTTTAAATCGTTTATGCATTCTATCTTAATTTTAGATAAAATCCCTTCTTCATGACCTGAAGTTTTCATAACTTTACTAAAAATAATCACATAACGTTTACAGATTGCAAAATATTCATTTGATGGAGCTTTAAGAGATCCAAAACCGGTATCGGTATTAAAATTTTAAAAAAAAATTAAATATTCATTATTATTAGACATTGAAGCCATTTCCGCATTTAACAAATTCTTACCGCAATCATGACAATTACTTATTTCTCGATGTTTTTTAAGGATTTTCATCATAATATATCCTGCAAAATATCTGGTTGCATTTTCAGATAAGAAATTTTCTATGGTAAAGTTTTCTTCATGTTCAGAATGTAAATCAATATCATTTAATAAGTTAATGTTCTCTTTATTTGATGGTTCCTGATTGCCTTGCTTTGGATCACTGTTTGATTCTTCATTGTCGTTGTTAGTTTCATCCAATTTCAATATATTTTGCCAATCTATGTCCAGCATATTTTCAGAATCTTATTCACAGTTCTCGAATTTCGAAGAATACGCTAATTTTACACAGATTATTTTAGCAAAAATATATCCCAATTCGGAAGCAGAAGGATTTCTTTTTTTAGATTTCTATTTCTTTTTTAACGAACTATACTAAATAAATTTTCTATTATATCCTGATTACATTTATTAGTGCACATATAATACCAGTCTGCATGTTCATTGAACAGCTCATCTGTTAATAAAAGAATACCGTTAATAGATTGTCTCAGCCCTTTTAAACAATTAATTTTAATTTTTTTGTGAGGAACCTCAAATTCTACTTTTTTCAAAAATTCGCACATATCCTGAATATAATGCCATACGCAATTATTTTTTTGCAAACCGTTTTTATATGGATTTTTGTCATATAGTGTTTTACTATTTAGACAATCGAATAAATTATTAAATTTTTCTACGCATTTTGCAGTACACAACGCAGAGTTTTTATCCTTAAAAAATTCTGATTCGGCGTATGTTCTAATACCAGCACAAGTACTTGAACTAAATATCTGAATAGCAAGTTTCACATTCATTTTTTGGAACGTATTGGGATTTATGTGGCTCTCTGTTAAACGTGGGCATACTCGGATTGATGACTTACTATCTTTTTCATACAGCTGCTTAATAATATTCCATGTCGCATGACCTGATTCTGTTTTTAATGGATACTTAATTAAATTATTTCTAATTGATTTAAATAAATGTGGTACATCATATAAAAAATAAATTTTTTCTTCATTGTAAATAAAATAAGGTAAATCTTCTGTAACACCAAGTTTTTTACAAAAAGATTGATTTGTTGTTGATTGGTCACAAACTATATTTCGGACTTTTAATTTAAGATCATGGGATAACTTCAAAATTTCCATAACAAGAAAATGAAGTTTATTTATTGGTATAGAAGTTTCAGAAACGACATATCCTATGATTTGCTTCCAATTACCATATAACCTTCGGAACATGAAAACACAACCGTTTTTTGCTATTTTAGGTTCGCGTTTATTTTCACCGCAACCATAATCGACGTATCGTTCAATTTTATCATGCTTTTGATTGTAAGTCGAATTTCTTTTGATGGCCATTTCGTCAAAAACTAAACTAACTTCTTTGAATTCATTCGAAAACTTGTCGACAGTTTCTTTAATTTTTGCATGCAGTTCCAGTGGTAATATAGAGGAAGTTAAATTTTTAATTGGTAAATCTCTGTAAATGCAACTAGTAGAAGGTAATCGAAATTGTAATTTTTCATATAAGAATTTATAAGCAGCTGTGGATTTGAAAAATATTAATGGGGATATTTTTTTTCTTCTTTGGTGAATAACCGACTATTTTTCATTTGCATATTACAAAAAATATCTCGGTCAGTTAATGGCTGGGTAACATGAGTAAATGTTGACCCGGTTTTTATGAAGTTTTATTTTTTTTTAATCTATTTAATAATTTAGTTTTAGACCTTAAATTTAAAATATCATTTTTTAAAATTTTAATTTTGTTTTGCAACTTTCCTGCCAAAGATCTATAATATGCCAAATTCTTTTCTCTTTTATGACATTGTGTACATTGTGTACTAACCTGTTCTTCAACTATATTAACTTCAAAATTCATCTGATCTAATTTACTCATGTTAATATCATCATCCACAATAATATTAATTGGAGCGTCAGCATTCTGATCAGACTCTTCCGTTAAAAAAAGTGTAGGAATCGCATTTGAATACAACCTTCTTGATCCCAAAAAAGTATTATCAAAATGTCGCTGGCAAATATATGGCGTTTTCAAAGTCTTAATATAATCTTAAGATTGCGGACAAGTCGTAACCCATGATGCATATCTAGAGGTACTTCGAGGGGGAAATCTGAAAAATTTTAAATTTTCAACTCGGGATTTTCAAATACGAACAGCCGGCATATTTATAATTAATTGAAAAATATAAATTCAAAGGTAAGACGAACTAGTTTTTTTGATTTTAAAATTAGTTTTTTTTTAAATTGCTGAGATTTTATTTAGAATTAATTAGATTTTTAAATGAATGGATTTTCCTAGTTTTATTTTTTTATATTTAAATCAAAATTATTAATTTACCTATTACGAGAATTTTTTTAATTAGAGATAGACATAGACCTTTAAGTATTGAAATAGTATATTAAAAATTTATTATTATTAAATTAAAAAACTAAATGTACATTCATACACATTTCATAAAAGACTAATCGTCAATCGGTAGTTACTTACTATTAAAATTAAATTTAAATCAAAAATCATGCATAAATGTATGTACCTACATTATTATCTTTACAAAAACTATAAAAATCAATAAAGCACTTTATTAGGTACTTTATCAAATGATTTTTTATTGAATGATGCTAAGTAGTGAAAAAAAACAAAATAAATTTATTTATTTATATACAGGTACCGTGGTACATAAATGTGTCAGGTAGCTATAACCCCTGTTTCCTGGTAGGAATGTGGGGTGTACGAGATATTATGTGATATATTAAGTATTTATATATTGCGATATATGAATATTTTTTTTTTTTATATTATAATTATTGTACCCAGCCGGGAATCAAAATAAATTTTAAATTGCTTTATTATTATGGAAGCATATAGAATAGATTATATGTAGATTATTTGGATTATTGATAGATTTGGATAGATTATAGAATTGGATATATACATATAAAGAAACTATATATGTACATACATGAATATATTTTCTTTATTGTCATAATTATTTATTATATTTCCTTATCTAAAAAATATAAAAACATATTAATTTATTTTTTTATATTAGTGTTAAATTTTGTTAGATATGTATTAATTACTTTATAACTATATATATCCACAAATATAATATACATATACATATATATAATTTACATCCATATCTATGTAATATGTATACATAATTTGTATACATAATATACATAATATGTATACATCTTTGCTATCCGTTTAGTACACGATGACGATCTGCTGATATTAGCAATTTTATGTTTTAATATTCTTAATTCTATTGAAGCTACGTAAAGCTTTTTTTTTGTTATTATGTTATTGTTTTTAAAAGTTTTTCAATTAAGATTTGAGAATAGAATAAATAAAGCTTTTACAATTTATTAATAAATTTTAAAGAGCTTGAATTTTTAAGGTTTTTATTTTATACAGCTTCGCAACATCTATATAGTATATTATCTTTGATAGAAGGGTTAAAGGATTTTGCAAAATTTCAGTTTCGCATAACGATAAATTAAGACACCGTATGCCATAACTATATATTTATTGTATTAATACTTTTAAAGCTAATAAAAGCAGTAATCGTTTGATATTTTCATAATGAAGATATACCTTATACAACTTGTGCTATAACAATTAAAATATAGAGCTTTTTTGATCCTTTGGGGAGCTGTTGCTCCGTAACGGGTGGGGCTACAAAAAAAAGTTATGAAAAATAAAATTAATATTTTTGTGACATCTATTAGCAGTTAAAATTTTGTAGCTCTATTTCAAAAAAATGTGGGGATCTAAAAGTTAGATGTTCGAGAGCTACCCGAAGGTTTGGTCGGAACTCAACCGAAAAAAATAGGGAACCTACAAATTGCTCCTAGAATATTTTGTGTAAATTTCAAGATTATAGCTTTCTTAGTTTTTGAGTTAGCGTGCTGACGGACGGACGGAATTTGATTCTGATCCGATCCATACCTTTGAAGGTATATCTAGCTCGCTTATTTCGAGGTGTTACAAACGGAGGAGTAATTTTATTATACCCGATCCTATCGTACGGGTATAATTATATTTACTATTTTGTAATTTAATATACATTTACCGCTTAGTATTAAATGGTACTATAGAATATTTGAAAAAGTTTTGGATTGATAATCGTTATGTGGAAGGTTAGAATATGCTTTTGAAGAATGTATAAACATATAGTTTGAATATATGTACAAGCCATAGTTCTAGAAATTCTAAAATTCACAAAAATTATTTGAAAATACTAAAATATTGAAAAAATAATATTGTAAGCAGAGTGACAAGCTGTGAACATACTAACGGTTCGTACGGGTATCTAAGAGTTGACAAAGGTAAGAATAAATAAATATAATATTTTAAGAGTTATAAAAAAATAAAATATTAATAAAATTATTTTGTGGACAAAAAGTATAAATAAAAAACAATTTTTTACTCAATAAATCTAATTAAGATGTTCCACAAACTTACGGTTGAAAAAATTGAAGAATAACTTATAATATTAATTTATTTTATTATAGTAATAAAAATTTTAAATAAGTTAACATAAATTAACTTATTGTAAAAATAATTAAATAGTTTATTTTTTGTACTTAATTTTATATGTATTCTAAAAAATTTACAATATTTATTAAAGCAAATCGATATTGCAATAAAAATTAGTTTTCAACATTTTTTTTGCTCAGTAATGTACCAAATTAATGCTCTTTTAAACAGTTTTTAAGAAGCTTTTTTTTGTTGAAAAGTAGTTTGGAAGACATTTTTTAAAATGCATATTTATGAATGAAAATTTAAAATTTTTGAAAATTTCTTTTTACTAAAAAACGTAAAAAAGGTGGAACTTTAATACTCCCTTAGGACGAAATTAAAAAATCTGTAGTTTTTGAGTTATTTCCAGATTTCTAGGAGGACTACTGTTTTTTCCATAAGACTACGTGTATTTTTTTTGAAAAAAAGGACTACTATTTAGCTTTGGTCTCTCAATGTCCAGGTCTTCTAAAAATTAATGTAGGTTATGGTATAACTATAGATACCTAACACTAAGGAGCTCTATAAATATATTTGTATAATGTATATCATTCATATTCAAATTTCAAACTATATGTATAGCAATAGCATATATTGTATAGAAACATAAACTTCGGGAAAAAAAAAGAAACAAGGTAAAATGTAAACCAACGGTTTTTAAAAGCGCACATTTCCAAACTCAATACAAACTGTTTAGAATTGTGACTTGCACAAAAATTTGAAAATTTCATGTAATAAGAAAAAACGTGGAAATAGGACTTTTTTGAAATTTTGAGGGGCCGTAAGTCCGGAATCCTATATAACTAAGAAAAGCCGTTAACACGCGTAAAAATATATTACTGTAGCTTTAATTTTTATATCTTGCCGAAGTAAAACGTGAAAGAGTGAAAGAGAGTGAAACTAATAAGCACATTTTTTCAAAATTTTTTTGGAAATGTGCTAAAAAGAAGGAAAACAAAGGCTCATATATTTCGTCAAAAATTATTTTCTTACTATTTGTATGATATCCTATTACACAGTACCAATCAATTTTTTGAAAAAAACCTAATTATCCTAAACTTATTCAGTTCATTAACCTTGCCTGACAACTTCCACAGTACCAACAACCTTCACTTCCTACTATACAACCACTTGGAACTTATAAGTTATCAACCCACCCTTATAACCTATTTTGCAATCAAAACAAGTTTTTAACTTACTTTAACTTACTGACCTATAATTAACCCATCAATCAAAATGTAGGTCGTGCGATATCGGTGCGATGTGGCATGATTTTTTCCCATTCAGACTGCCTCTTTACCTACTGGCAGGAATAGTTTTTAGCTTTATAAGTCAATATCAAAATTATATATAGTTTTTAAATTTAGTATTTAAATTTCGACCATTACTCCAGCTTGCTTTTAGATAAGAGCTTGAAATTTTGAGGTAACAAAGAACTTTTAGAATTAGTATAAGTTTGCTCAGTAAATTTTTTTTGTACCTCCCATCCCCCTGTTTATGAGCTATTAGGGCTCAAAATAAGATGTGTGTATGAATGTGTACATATCTTCGGCAAGACAAAAAAATTAAAGCTCCAAAAATATATTTTTATGTGTGTTAATGGTTTATTTTAATTGTATAGGGTTCCAAAGTTACAGCCCCTCAAAATTGCAAAAAAGTCCTATTTTCATATGTATATATCTCAGACTCTGCGTAGTAGTTTTACAATCTAAAAACACAAGAAGGCCGCAAATTTTTTTAGCTCTATATAACAATATTAAAATTATGTAATATTTTGTAATTTACTATTTAAAGTTACCATAAACCGTTATGTTAAAACCAAATTTAGCATAATATTTCTTTTTCCATACCTCCGGCACGCTTTGAGATAGGAACTTCAAATTTTTAGACAAGAAAGAACTTTTAAAATTAGTATAAGTTTTCCTTTAACCTCAGAAAATTTTTTGGTAGCATCCCCTGTTTAAGAGTTTTTTACGCCTCAAAAATTCAAAATTTGCTATTTTTAGACACCTGTAAATATTTTTCTTCAACAAGACATGAAAAAAAAAGGTTTAATAGTATATGTTTACGTGTGTTTACGGTTTTTCTTAGTTATGTAGGGTTCCGGACTTACAGCCCCTCAAAATTCCAGAAAAGTTCTATTTTCACGTTTTTTCTTATTACATTAAATTTTCAAATTTTTGTGCAAGTCACAATTCTAAACAGTTTGTATTCTTTTTTGGAAATGTACACTTTTAAAAACCGTTGGTTCACATTCTACCTTGTTTACTTACATATTAAATTTACTAGTAAATTAATTTAATCTATTAAAATAATGCTGTTTAAATATTTTTAAAAATTAACTTACATATGTATATTTCCAAACTTAAACTTTCATAAATATAAGATCAGAGAGCTTAGGCAAGACCTAAGTAAACAGGCCAAAAACTGGAAACACATGAATGTAGTTGTGAGAGAATTGCAATCGATTCTCACGTATCACGCGTATGAATAATTTCATAATTGATGTGAGTCTCGATTATAGCCATATAAGAGTGTACAAAATTTTAAAGTATGAAAGTAGTCTCGACATATACTATTACGATATTAAGGCAATTTATCTTAAGAAGCTTTTAAAATAAAAAATTTAAAGCAAGACAATTTTTTAAATGCATATTTATGAATGAAAACATTGTATTTTAAAATATTTTTCTTTAATGAACTATGTAAAAAAGATGCGACTTTAATTTTCCCTTTTGAAATTGAATAAAGTAAATGCTTTTTGTGTTGTATCAAGATTTATAGTCGGCCCCCTTTTTTTTCATAAGACTGCCTGTAAATTTGTTAAAAGCTGGCCCCTTATTAAGCTTTTACGCTCTGCACTTCATGGCCTGATAATTGATGTGAGTCTTATGGAAGTCATATATTATATAAAATCAAAATAAAATAGAATAAGCGGCAAATGTATATCAATTTGTAATCTATAATTAAAATTTAGTAGTTTTCGCTAAGTTTTGAATACAAGTATATACATATATTTTTTATATGGTTTTTGTATTGCAAAACCTATAATAATAATACCGGGCTAAAGGGCCGCTAGTAAAGTTTTATATTTATATTTTTTTTTTTTTATAGTTTTATATAACTAAAGATTATCTATTACAATAAGATGGGCCACTCTCACCATGTGACCAAAAGTTTCTACGCTACTCTAAAAAACAACAAAATTGAAAGTAATAGACAGTAATAAAATTTTATCATGTGAAAAGAAGACAAAAAACTGATATAAAACGATTTGGCGTATGAAATCTCGCTATACAGCAAAGTGTGTCGAAAGCGTAAAACGCAAAATAAATTTAAATAAATAATTGTAGTTTTAAGATTTGAAAAAAAAAAATTTTTTTTTTAGAATATTTAATCCAAAATTTTTAAAACGATTTACTGAAACAAATAATTTGAAGCTGTAAAGAAAACTATAATCCAAAACTATAATCAATGAATCTAAATAGGTTTTTAAAATATATTATATTTTGTTTTTACAAATGTTGAACACTTAACATTTTACTTTTACTAACTTTTTTATTTTTCTCTTAATATATATTTCTCTTTTCTAGAATCTATTAAAATACTAAAAATCAATTGTTTTGATGAAAATCAAATTAAAAAACTTAAATTTAACACTATTGCTTACTAAATTTTAAGTAAATACATATAAAATTTTACACTGTGTTCTCAAGTGCGACATTTTTATACTGCATTCATTTCTTTCAAATAAAACGCTTTCAAATCAAAAATATTTTCGAAGCATATATCACATTTAAATATTTTCATTTTTCAAGTATGTACCTATATGTATATGTACCTATGTGTATTACATTATACGCGTATGCATATTACAGTATGCATTGGTAGTGGAGTAAATTTATATAAAGCGAAATTGAAAAAGTGGTCAAAAAATTTTGTTCTGGATGACTACTCTATATAGTATAGTTTCTTTATGACATTAGTTATATAACTCATGTTTATTTATATATCGTATATGTCACTGATGAATGAATAATATATAATATAAAATGGTATAGTATAAATTATTATACATTTGCCGCTTAGTATTAAATGGTACTATAGCATATTTGGAAAAGTTTTGAATTGATAATCGCTTGATATTGATAATATAGTTTGAATATATTTACAACCCATAGTTCTATATTTTAAAATTCACCGAAATTATTTTAAAATACTAAAAAATTAAAAAAATAATATTATAAACAGAGTGACAGGCTATGAACATACTAACGGTTCGTACGGGTAGATACAAAGGTTGACAAAGTCACAAAGGAACTGTATTCGTTTGTCTTCTTTTCAAATGATAAAATCTTACTACTATCTATTTCTTTCAGGTTTTTTGTTTTTTCAAGTATCATAGAAATGTTTAGTCACGTATTCGCCCATCTTATTGTAATAGATAGTCTTTGATTATTACTTTAGTTCTATGTCTTTCTGTAGAATCGTGAACCTAAACGCTGTGCTTCGTGTCTACAGAAGTCCTCCTTTTACCTACAGCTTAATCGGGAGTTCAGTCTTAGTCAAATTTTAAATAAAAAAAGTAATTTTAGCTTTAAATCATTCTTCCAATTACCTTAGAAGAAGATTGTAATTAATCTCTCTTTATTTCCAAATCTTCATGGTATTTATACAAAATTTTTGTAAAGATAAGTATTACAAAACATTTACTTATTTATTAAACATTTATTTATTTATTTATTTTTACATTTCTTGATTCAATAACTACAATTATTGGTAAATTACCTAATTTTAAAAATTCTTAAATCACCATTTTTCTTATATAAGGTCTTTCAAATTGAGTTTTCAAAAGTAAATAATTAAAAGACATAAAATTTAAATTGAAACTGGAAAAGTTTTTATTTTTTTTTTTGAAGTACAATGTTTGCCATTTATACTCTGAAAATGATATCTTCCATGTGACCACCTCTTACGTCTCTACAGTACCTGATTCTTTTATCAAAATTTTTGGTTATATTCTGGCATAGTTGCGGCTCTATCTCAGCAATAATTCGAATAATTTCTGCTTTCAATGCTTCAACGTTTCGAGGATTATCTTTGTAGACCTGTCCTTTCACATAGCCTCAGAGAAAGAAGTCTAACGGTGTCAAATTGCAGGATATTGAAGGCCAATTTACGTCACCGAATCTGGAAATATATGTATATCTATTGGGAGAAATTTTATAATCAGTTGCGAAATCAGCTTTGCGCCTTTTTCCATAATATGTATATATATGTAGGTATGTTTCAGAATTTAAATTAGGAGGGAATTTGAAGTGAGTCAAAATTACCAATGGAACTTCAGACACGTCACCACGTTTTACTTTTTACTAAACCTAATGCATTTTTCATACAACAAAAAAGTTTATTTTCCAGAGTATTTTATTTTTTTTTGGTTTCAATTTCAAATCGTCTTTTTATACTAGGTTTTTGTGCATGATAATTTTTTATTACTTTGCACTTTTTACATTAAGCTAATTTAATTACAAAATATTTTTATAGTGTTTTTCCATTTCTTCTTATTAATATACATATTTAGTGTGTCTGACTCTGGTACGATTTCGGATGGTAACATAATATTTTTTTTGGATATAAATATTACAAATACATAACAACTTTTTTCTTTTTATTTACTGCATTATTTGGCAAAGTACAAATTATACTTTATTCCGAAATTGCAAAAACAAATATCTATATATATAAAAATAAAATCTACCATAATTAACTCCGTCATTCTATGCCGGCCAACAAGTGCTAGAATATATATTCCAGAGAGAAATACAAACACATATTTACATTCTGAAGTATAAATAAGTAACCTTAAAAGTTACTATCTAAAAGCACTAAAAAGAAATGATGCAAACACCATGTAAATCGGCCCAGCAGTTTTCCCTTTGTTTTTTTTTTTTTTCCTTTATTAATTCATATTTAAAATAAAAGTAGCTTAGCCTAATTTATAAATTATTTTGATATTAAGTATTAAGACCTTAGCCGGAGCCGTCTGGTCATATAATTTACATGTTTAAATTTTTCATTTTTGGTATTATTTTTATTTTTTTTATTTTATTTTATTTTAATTACCAAAGCAAGGTATGTACATGTTTAAAAAAAAAAAAGACAAAAAATAACAGACATTATAACATTGATATTGAAAATATGATTGCAATTCTTAATGACTAATTAATATGTATAATATTAAAAATATATTTCAGACTTAAAAAATAGAAGTTATACAATACAAAATTTGATTACCTACATAAAAACTTAAATTCTTAAGTAAACTTTATAATTCATAATGATATGTAAGTATGTAAACAATAAACAGTACTACTAAAAAGAAAAAAAAAATAAAAATAAAACTTGATGATATAAACAAAACACAAACCAAAAAACAAAACTTGATGACTTAATGTAGAATTATGAATGTACGAACATAATTATGAAATTAAATTACAAAACTTTTTTGTGAAAAAAAGAAAAATTTTACATTTGAATAAATTTATGAAAAGTATATTTATGAATTGGTTAGCATTAATTGTCTGAGGTCAGTAAATTGAAAAAGTGTTCATGTAAAGTGTTTTTGAAGGTATTTCTGGAAATTGTTGAAGAATAGAGATAACTGATTTTATTGAATGTAATACAACATCTGTTTATCGGTTCATTTCTTCCGTATTCTGTACTGTGTTTATATTCCACCAAAAATTTCGTGTATCTTGTTTGTCTAACTCTATCATTAAGTCTAAATTTGCAATTAAGTGATTGTATAGCAATATTATTATTTAGAATGTCAAAAGTAACACGTGATAAAAATATTTGTCTACGTGAGAACAAGGGGAGCATGTTTAAGAATTTAAATCTTGTTGTGTAGCTAGGAAGATTTAAAAAGTCTGAAGGGTTATATTGGTTTCTTAATGCAAATAGAAGAAACTGTTTTTGAACTGATTCAATTTTGTTAGAATGAACCTGAAAAGCTGGATCCCATATAGTCCTACCGTATTCTAATATAGAACGAACTAGCGAACAATATAGAGTTTTTGTCACAGCTAAGTCACTAAATTCTTTAGCTCTTCTCTTAATGAAACCTAACATTTTATTTGCTCTTGAAAGTAAGTGGTCATAGTGCAGATTAAAGGTAAGTTTATTGTCAAGTAGAATTCCAAGATCAGTAATACTAAAAACCCTTTCAAGTATTAGATTATCTATTCTGTAGTCATACAGTAAAGAAGAACGTTTACGGGTAAAACTGATAACCTTGCATTTCTGTATATTGAGCTCTAATTTGTTGGTTGTACACCAATCATGTAATGATAAGATTGATTGAACTAAAGCTGCATCAGAACTGTTATTTACGACTTGATATATTTTTAGCTCGTCAGCAAACGCTATGTGCGGTATGGCACCCAAATATACTGAAAGATCGGAAATAAATATATTGACTAAAAGTGGCCCTAAATGGCTACCTTGAAGTACACCAGAAGTAACATCGATTATATTGGACAATATACCTTGATACTTAACGTTTTGTGTCCTTTCTGATAAATAAGAGTTAAGCCATGCAAGAAAAGAACCCGATATACCAAAAGTTGTAAGTTTGTTTAGCAAAGTGTAATGATCTACACGATCAAATGCTTTGTTAAAATCAGTGTAAATTGCATCAACTTGATATGCTTTCTCCATTATATTCAGGATTTCAGATGTGTATAACAAAAGGTTCGTTGTAGTGGAACGACCTTTTCTGAAACCGTGTTGTTGTTTGTTAAGTTTGGCATTTATTACAGGAGTAATTTTATTGACAACAATTTTTTCGAATAATTTTCGAATAGTCGATAGAATGGCTATACCTCGATAGTTTTCTACTGATGATTTTTCACCTTTTTTATAGATGGGAGTTAAATGAGAGGATTTCCACATGTGGAAAAACACCATTCGAAAGCGATTTATTTAAAATGAAATTAAGAGGAGTAATAAGATAATGAGCACAACTATATAAGAAGAGTGGATGGATTAGGTCAGGTCCGGCACCATTCTCTGTGTCCAGGCTCATAATAGCTTCATAAATGTCCCTTTCGGAAAGATACAGATCTGTAATTAACAAATTTGGGCTATTAGATAAAGAAATAGCAGAGATATAAAATTGTTCTTTTGGACGATAAACTTTTTGAAAACTGTCGGCAAAAAAGTTACAAATTGTTTTCGAGCAAGAGGAAAAAGTATTGTCCTTGGATCGTAGCTGTAGCCGAATATTTTTCGTTTTATGTTGACAAATTCGAAAAATTTTTTGGGATAACTAATTAATTTGTTGTCTATACTAATGACATAGTTTTCATAGGTTGTATAAGCTTTCAGTTTGAATTCATTTGCAAATAGTTTGTATGAATTCAATAAGTTATCGTTTGGTGCTATTGTGTGTTTAATTTTCTTGTATATTTTATTGCGCTGGTTACGCAAAGTCCTAAGTTCTCTATCTAACCATGGTTCCGTTGTTTTGTTTTTCTTACGGATTTTAGGTACAAAAATATTTATAATTTCAAAAATTTTCAAATAAAATATAGAAATTATTGAGTTGATATCCTGTTGTGCTAACAGTTTGTCCCAGTTAGTAGATGATAAAGCATTATTAATGCTTTGGTAGTCCACATTTTGGAAATTATATACAATTTCATTATTGTAAGTTTTACTCGAGAGTGGAATGAAAGTAGAGATGATTGCGTTATGATGATTAGTGTTAGTAAAAAGGTTATCTGCATCATCAGCTAGCTTTACCACCACTCTATCATATGCATTTCAAAATGCAAGATCTAACCATTTATTATTTTTGTTGGGATAACTAATAATCTGCTGTAAATCATTGCCATAGAACTCACTAATAAGACCGAAATCAATCTCGTTCTGGAAGTTAATTGGTAATAACAAATCGTCAGAATCATCAACAACAAAAGAAAGAGCCGGGCGATTGAAATCGCCAAAGACGAAAATCGAGTCCTCCTCATTCATATTTAAAATGATATTATAATATTATAGTGTATATAGTGTATATACACTATAAAATTCAGAATATGAGGAATTGTTAGAGTTCGGAATTGTTAGAATTCGCAAATAAACAATACCTAGGTATAAATTACTCGTACCTAAATTAATTTTAATAAATTGGTGTTCAAATGATTGAAAAGTATTAGTAATTACAGGTACACTAGTTAAGTTATTACATACGACAAATAATACACTACCATCTCGCGAACTGTTAGTAAACTGATAGTTAGGATCGCTCCTGTAAATGGACCAATTACCATCAAGAATTTCTTCGTTTCTAAACGATTCGTTAAGCCATGTTTCAGTTAGAGCTAGTACATTAAAATTACATACCTTGGCATCAATATAAAGTTTTTTAAGCTTTCCTCTCATAACACTACAGTTATGATAAAAAAATTTAATATGATTTATCTGGTTAGTATTTTGAGAGATTTCTATTTTATTTATCGAGTTAGATAAAGTGATGAGATTTGCATATTTACTTGGAGTTCGAACGAAAAAACTGGTTATAGTTCTCACGAGATTGACTTAAGTGATTATAGTAGTTACTGTCGCAATGACTACGATAAGCCTTAAGGTCCTCTTCAACCTATTTTGTTGTGAAGCCTATATCTTTATGGTATCTAAGGTAAAAATTATACAAATCTTTGAAGTTAGATGGTACGCCCGCGTTGTGGATGAGAACAGACAAATGAGTTCTTGTTTTACCCTCTATAACGCGATTATATGAATCGTTATGTAAATAAGCAAGAAAAAGCCTTACATTATTATTATAATTATTATTACTTATTTCATTTCTATATTTATTATTTTTATTATTATCGTTAATGCTATTATAATTAATATAATTTCCATTATTATTATTAATTAGATTGGTCGAGCTAGCGGCTCCTGGTTTTAAAATTCACCCTCGAACAAAGTTAGGTATTTAGAACCTCTAGTTGATGTTGATGTTGCAAGTTTTTTATTGTTGTTTGTGCTGAAAACGGAATAGAAAAAGGATTTAATAACAGTTTATTTTTGTCAGTGTTAAACTTCGTGTTGGTGTTAGTAGCTGAAATCTCTAAATTAGTATTGCATACAAATTTTTTTGTTATTGTACCTTTTTTCCATCGCTTGTAATTAATTATATCGCAAACTTTGGGTATAGGTACAACAACTTTGAAAGATTTGTATTTTGGTTTATATCTAAGATTCTTAGGAGTAAGATTGACTACTTTAACACTATTTAAATTAAAAGTATTTTTTAAAAACTTACTAAGATAATTAGAAGTTCTTGACGCTGCAAAATTAGAAAAGTATAAGATAGTTCATGATATTCCTTAGTTGACTTCTGATCGATGACAGTATTAATATCTTTAATATTTGGAAGAATAAACCGAACTTTCTTTGTAGTAGAACTGTGTTGAACTTCTTCTTTTGATGCTAAAGGTGAGGATGAAGGTGGTAAGGTATCCAAATTGTTACTACATTGTAGGATTTCACTAAGTAATGAATTGTCATAGGTGTTATTAGATGATGTATTTGATTTTGAATCCAAAGCATCATTAGTCAATTTATTAGTGAATTCCACCATTTGAGAGCCTATAGGCTTAAACAAAAAGGAATTATGAAATGAACTGTAGCCGTTCAAAAATGAACTGTTCGTCAGTTTGAGACCAAATGTCCTTTGAATTTTGACTTAGATACATTTGATTGTATCTAAACGTGTCGAAAGATGTATCCAAACTAACATCTAACTTAACCCCTATATTCACTATTTCCTTTTTAAGTGAACCTATTTTATCAGTCAGTTTATCTGCAATATCTGAAACTTGAATATTTAGTTTTGAATCAAAAAGTTTCTGCAGCTGTAAGTTAATAGATGACATTAACTCACTAGTCAACGTATTTAAAGATTCATTTAATCTATTTAGTGCGGAGAGAAGCTGCTTCAGTTGATCTTTTTGTTTGTCAGATGTACTGCTCAGTGTCATATCCAGTGACTTGTAGTCTTTTGCCATTTCATTAAAAGATGCTGAGTTACATTTTATAGTGTAATGACATTTAGCTGCAAGTCCTGTGTATTCACCTTTAATGTTATTGAAGGATGTTTTGACTTCGTTCAATAACATATTCATACTGGCATGATAATCCAAGCATGATTCACAAACAAAATACTGAGCCAAGAACGTGGAATACCACCCTCTAGGAGCATTTAGGCAGATTCCGTGTGGAAGCGTTTCTTGCAAAAACTATTGCATGTTACAAATTCAGGTTTGGCATCGAAAACTGTACAGATAGAGCTGTCACATTTATTTGTATTCATGTTTGTTTATTTTTATACCCGTGCGATAGGATCGGGTATAATAAAATTACTCCTCCGTTTGTAACACCTCAAAATAAGCGAGCTAAATATACCTTCAAAGGTATGGATCGGATCAGAAAAAAATTCTAAGACTTTTGAGCCCCACCCGTTACGGAGCTACAGCTCCCCAAAGGTTCAAAAAAGCTCTATATTTAAATTGTTATAGCACAAGTTGTATAAGGTATATCTTCATTGTGAAAACGCCAAACGATTACTACTTTTATTGGCTTTAAAAGTATATATACAATAAATATATATTTGTGGCATACGGTGTCTTAATTTACCGTTATGCGAAACTAAAATTTTGCAAAATTCTTTAACCCTTCTATCTTCTAAACTGTTTAAGTTGGAAACTTGAAATTGACAGAAGTTAGATCTTTGAAAATAAGTATGAGTCATTTCAGAAATTTTTTTTGTATCACTCCCCGTTTAGGAGCTGTAAGGGGTCAAAAACTGAAAATTTCCTATTTTTAAACACCTGTAACTTGAACACCTGTTAGAATTTTTTTGAAGTAATACACAAAAATTAAAGCTTCAACACTCTTATTTCTGTTAACAACTTTTTTTAATTATATATGGTTACTTTATAACAACACAAAATTCACCCAAATTATTTTAAAATACTAAAATATTAAAAAAATAATATTGTAAGCAGAGTGACAGACTGTGAACATACTAACGGTTCGTACGGGTATCTAAGAGTTGACAAAGGCAACTGTATTCTTCCTCGTTTTAACTCAATTTAAAAAAAAATAAACGAGGAAGAATACAGTTGCCTTTGTCAACTCTTAGATACCCGTACGAACCGTTAGTATGTTAACAGCCTGTCACTCTGCTCACAATATTATTTTTTTAATATTTTAGTATTTTAAAATAATTTGGGTGAATTTTTTAATTTCTAGAACTATGGGTTGTACACATATTCAAACTATATGTTTATATGCACATTCTTCGAAAGCAGATTCTAACCACATAACGATTATCAATCCAAAACTTTTTCAAATATTCTATAATACCATTTAATACTACAGCTCCTAAACGGGGGGTGATACAAAAAAAATTTCTGAAATGACTCATACTTATCTTCAAAGATCTAACTTCTGGCAAAATTTCATTTCCGTCCGTTCGTCCGTCCGTCAGCACGCTAACTCAAAAACTAAGAAAGCTAGAATCTTGAAATTTACACAAAATATTCTGAGAGTAATTTGTAGGTTCCCTATTTTTTTTGGTTGAGTTTGGACCAAAACTTAGGGTAGCTCTCGAACACCTAACTTTTAGATCCCCACATTTTTTTTGAAATAGAGCTATGAAATTTTAACTGCTGATAGATCTCACAAAAATATTAATTTTATTTTTAATAATTTTTTTTTTGTGGCCCCACCCGTTATAGAGCTACAGCTCCCCAAAAGTTCAAAAAAGCTCTATATTTAAATTGTTATAGCACAAGTTGTATAAAGTATATTTTCATTTTGAAAACGCCAAACGATTACTACTTTTACTAGCTTTAAAAGTATATATATAATAAATATATATTTGTGGCATACGGTGTCTTAATTTACCGTTATGCGAAACTCACATTTTGCAAAATCCTTCAACCCTTCTATCTTCTAAACGGTTTAAGTTGGAAACTTGAAATTTTGCCAGAAGTTAGATCTTTGAAAATAAGTACGAGTCATTTCAAAATTTTTTTTTGTATCACCCCTCGTTTAGGAGCTGTAAGGGGTCAAAAACTGAAAATTTTTCTATTTTTAAACACCTGTAACTTGAACACCTGTTAAAATTTTTTTGAAGTAATACATAAAAATTAAAGGTTCAAAATTATACTCTTATTTCTGATAACAACTTTTTTTAATAATATAGGGTTACTTTATAATTGACGAAAGTGTTACTTGATTTTTTCAAATTTTGTAACAAATTTCTTTAACGAATTTTTTGCATTTTGGTTAACTCGATAATTTGAAATTACATAGTACAAAAAAATGTAAATAAATAAACAACATAACGGTTGCTTGAAGAATTTTTATTTATATGATATTGATATATATACATACTTATATAATATCATGTTTATTTACATATCGTATATGTCACTAGTGAATGAATGATAAGAGTATATATGTGTATTATATAGCGCCGTATTTACATACATATATGTATTTTATTGTACTTGTAAGAAATTATTCTGTCAATGGAATATTTAAATATAATATAATATAATATTTAAAATTATATTTACTATTTTGTACTAAGTAAATTTAATATACATTTACCGCTTAGTATTAAATGGTACTATAGAATATTTGAAAAAGTTTTGGAGTGATAATCGTTATGTGGAAGGTTAGAAGAATTTTTCTGCTTTTGAAGAATGTACATATAAACATATAGTTTGAATATATGTACAATCCATAGTTCTAGAAATTATAAAATTCACCCAAATTATTTTAAAATACTAAAATATTAAAAAAATAATATTGCAAGCAGAGTGACAGGCTGTGAACATACTAACGGTTCGTACGGGTATCTAAGAGTTGACAAAGGCAACTGTATTCTTCCTCGTTTTAATCTCATTTTTAATTTATTTTTTTTTATTATTTACTTATTATCTTTTATTTTTTCTTCATATTTTCTTTATATATTTTGTATTATTATCTATTCTTCACATCTTATGATAAGTTCTTTGATTTTAATTTTGAAAATGCGTATGGTGGCAGTATTTTTTAAATCAGCATGTAAATCATTAAAATCCTTCAAACATTTATATAAACAATTCTTGTTTTGGTTATTGGTACGGAATAAAGATAAATAGAAGTTTGATTTATTTCTTGTATTGTGGTTATGAATGTTGAAAATTCTATTTAATAAAAAATTATGTTTAATTTCATTATTTATAATTTTAAACGCAAGCATATTCAGTTCATATTTACAGATATTGGTAAAGCAATACAATATTATTAAATATTGTTCTTTATACAATAACTTGTAGGAAATCTAGTTGGATATCCATGAATAATTTTGTTGGCTTTTTATGGAGTATGTCTACTCGATTTAAATTAATTTGAGAGGTCCCACTCGATATTGGATTCAGGTATATTAAATTAGAGTGAATATATGAGCAGTATATGATATATAGCGTCTTTACATCCACGTAGTTTCTCAACCTTCTTAGTATGAATCTATAAGAAGAAATTTTTTTAACAATGTGGTTTATATGTTTGTCCCAACTTATATTATTGTATAAGACTAACCCCAAATACTTGAATGATTTAAATATTTCAATAGGAGAATCTCTGAAATAGTACTGCTGTGTTTGAAAACACCTATTTTCAAAAAACGCCTCAAAGCCATGTTGTTCACTGTTGAGAATATTATTATTTACCATAAAAGTGTTTAATCGATCTTTAACAATGGTTTCAAATATTTTAGAGAAAGAACTTAGTATAGATATAGGTCGGCTATTTGTTTTATCCATTTTGTCACCATTTTTATACGCGGGAGTGACTATCGCTATTTTTAGGGTTTGAGGGAATGTAGATATTTCAAATGATTTTTTTATTTATAAATTTAACAAGAACAGGGCATAACATTTCAGCATATCTTTTAATAAATTTTGCGGATATCTTGTCAAATCCTGTAGCTGCCTTTAATTTACCTATAGCTATTCTCACTTCATCTAAATTAGACGGATTCAGCTTTAAATTATTACGAATATTTTTTGAAAAACTATTAAGATATTCGAAATCTATTGGTTTATTTGATATATTTATCTTATTAGTTTCAATTAGCAATATCACTTTCCACAACGATTTTGGATCCATTATCGGATTTTAAGACCTTAATTTAGCTTTTGGACGGACAGCTTCAGACATTTTATTAAACATAATTTCTTTACAAATATCCCACAACTTTTTACAACTATTGGGTTTTTGAGCCAATTCATTGCTGTAAAATCTTTGTTTAGTTTATGAAATTAACTGCTTAGTTTTCCGTTGATATTTTGCATATATTCCCTCTATGCGTTTATCCTGTGGATATATTTTCTTAAATTTATAGTAGGAGTCACGAATTTTAATCATGTTCGGTATTTATTTCGTCATCCAAGCATGTTTATGATGTTTATTATGTTTAATAATGATTGTTTTAGTGTTTATTCGAATTACTTCGCTAAGTTCATGAACTAGTTGGTTAAAGTCCGTTAGTTCATCTAATCTATTCCATATATCATGGGAATTGATAGAATAATAATCTAGTACAGTTTTGGTGGTGGTACCGTTTTGGAGAATAGGTTTCATATCTATACTTGATAGTAGAAGTTGATGATCGGATAGCTCTGTGTTTAATATATGTAAATACTATTTAACTTTGGTTAAGTCAGTAATAAGATGATCAATTATGGTTTTTGTATTTACGCCGTATCGAGTGGCATAGTGGCATTTCTGATATTTTATTACAGATCAAAAACCCGTTGCTAAGGATTGTATCCGTGTAATTTCTAACTTTTAAACTATCATTAAGTAGATTTATATTAAAATCTTCTACGATAATAAAGCTTTTATAATTAGAGGTATAATCATATTTTTTTAAAAAAATATTATGATTGGTATTATGAGATTTGTATACTGCAATAATATTTATACCTTGGCCTAATAATTTTACAATTAAAACATTTGAATCTTGGAAATCTTCTTTACCAACTAAAGTGTTAGATGTATTATCCTTTACATAGATAGCTACACCTCCGTAGAATTTGGCTCGATTTGAAAAGTAGGATGAGAATCCTGGAATATTGAAAAAAATATTTTCAGATTCGTTAAGCCAAATTTCTGTCAAAACTATTACATGAATATCCCAAGAGTAAGATCTTATTAATAATTCCAGGTCAGGTAGTTTATTGCGTAAACTGCGTATGTTTAGATATAACAAATTAAAATTTTTTTATATAGAATTTCACATTCAAGGTTTTTAACCTCTGAGTGACATATATTGCCTACAAACGTTTTATCTGGTGTATACATTTTGGATTATATTAAAAAAATAATGTGTTAGAAGGAGATAACTGAACTGCATAAAATTCATAAAATTATTTGATAATGTTGACATACAAGTGATTTTTTTTAAACTAAAGTGATATAGTTTAGAAAAATTTATTGTAAAACGAGGAAGAGTGCAGTAGAGTAGACTGTGTCAACTCTGGGATACCCGTATGAACGTAATATATCCTGTTTCTATAAAACTTGATCATCTTTTAAAAACATTCAGATGTTTTAGTACCGAACTACAGATATATATTTATGTAAATTGTGGAGTTGTATGACAGCTACCCGAATCTATTGCGCCTAGCTTCATTAAGTTCCAAGAAATGCAAGAAGCCTAAACCGGCTGCTTTAGACCAATCAAATTTTACAAAAGTTTTAGGCATGCAACTCGACACTTTTTCACTAAATTTCAGATAGCTAGATTCAATAGACACTGAGTTATTTTCATTTAAAAAGAGAAGTTGTATGGCAACTACCCGAACCTGTCATATCATCACAACCAAATTTTACAGAAGTTATTGCCATAAAACTGGATCATCGTTCGCAAAATTTCGGATACCTAGATTGAATAGACACTGGGTTATTTCCATTTAAAGAAAGAAGTTGTATGGCAGCTACTCGAACCCGGGGGCCGAAAATACTGGAGTTAAATAGCAAAACTAACAATTTTACAAAAGTGACGTAAACATTTTTCAGCCTCCTAGCTCCTCTATTTTTTGAGTTATCGTTCGGACGGACACTGAGTTCTTTTCATTTAAAAAGAGATTTTGTATGGCAGCTACCCGAATCCGTCACACCACCACAACCAAATTTTGCAGAAGTTGTTGCCATAAAACTTGATCATCATTTGTAAGATTGCAGACGCCTAGCTTTATTAACTTCCAAGAGGTGCAAGAAGCCTGAACCGGCTGCTCTAGACCAACCAAATTTTACAAAAGTTGTTGGCCTGTAACTCGACACCTCTTTACTAAATTTTAAATTCAGCTTCAATAGACACTGAGTTATTCTCATTTAAACTGATAAGTTGTATGGCAGCTACCCGAACCCGTCGCACCACCACAACCAAATTTTGCAAAAGTTGTTGCCATAAAACTTGATCATCATTTGCAAGATTTCAGATGCCTAGCTTTATTAACTTCCAAGAGGTGCAAGAAGCCTGAACCGGCTGCTCTAGACCAACCAAATTTTACAAAAGTTGTTGGCCTCTAACTCGACACCTCTTTACTAAATTTTAGATTCAGCTTCAATAGACACTGAGTTATTCTTATTTAAACAGATAAGTTGTATGGCAGCTACCCGAACCCGTCGCACCAACACAACCATATTTTACAGAAGTTGTTGCCATAAAACTTGATCATCATTTGCAAAATTTCAGAAACCTAGCTTGAATAGATACTGAATTATTTCTATATAAAGAAAGAAGTTGTATGGCAGCTACTCGAACCCGCCGACCGAAAATGTTGGATTTAAATAGCAAAACTAACAATTTTGCAAAAGTGACGTAAAAAAAATTTCAGCCTCCTAGCTCCTTTATTTTTTGAGTTATCGTGCGGACGGACGGACGGACGTACATGGCTTAATCGACTCAGAATTCGATTCTGAGCCGATCCATACCTTTGACACTATATCTAGCTCGGCTCCTTTAAGGTGTCACAAACGTAATGGCAAATTTATTATACCCTTGAACATAGTTCATACGGGTATAAATATATAATATAATAGAATGTATTAGATAATAAGATTTAGGAAAATTAATTGTAAAAATATAAATAATGAAATATGTTAAAGTTTGTTGAAAATTATATTGTGATTTAATTGTGTATATTAATAATGAAATAGAATAAGTAGGATTAAGATAAATTTGTTTTCTCTTTATTTTGTTGACATAAATATATGTGTAGTTACATACATACAGTTTATATATTTCCAATGTTGACATATCAGTTCAAGTGTTTTTTTCTAAACTAATGTGATATATTTTAGAAAAAATGATTGCAAAAATATAAATAATAAAATGTATTAGATAATAAGATATTAAAAATAAATTGTAAAAATATGAATAATAAAGTATGTTAAAGTTTGTTGAAAATTATGTTGTGATTTAATGGTGTATACTATATCAAAAAATGTGCTTATTTTTTTAAAGATGGGGCTTAATTGTTTTTGAAACTTTATTGTAAAAATATTAGTTAAATTAAAGTTTGCAAGTTTTAAGATTAATAGAAAATAGTATTGAATGATCAAATTGTATAAGTTTAAATTGCTAAAAATAAGTTTAATTTTATTTTTTATTTTGTGTAGTGTATGCGTAGTCAATTATATATTGTTTAGATTTGCTAATAAATGATTTAACAGCTGAGCCAGTAATTTTAATATGTATGAATTTATAAGATATAATAATAATATCAGTTGCTGTAAAATTGTTTAACATATCAACATAATCAAAGTCAAGATTTACATTTAATTGTTTAAGATAAAGAGTGTTACAGATCATTTCCAAATTAGAATATAAGCTTATTTTAATAAAGATAATAAAAGAAAAGTGATAATGTATGTTATTAATTGATAAAATTAAAATGTTAAAATGTATTGATGTACTAAAAATAAAAAAGAAATGTCTTAAGAAATGCAAATAAATTAGTGTTATTTTTTTAACTATAATATGAAGGAAAAAAAGATAATAAATGATAAGATGATAGGTTATGTTACTCAATAATTTTCCAATTATAAAAAAATCAGTTAATGAAATTAGTTTAATAATTGCAAGAAAATTTAAAAACTGATAGTTATTTAAGATAAAAGTAAAGAAATTTAAGCGATTTAAAATTTTGAAATTATTAGTAATTTTGGGTCCCTTACAAGGCACCCAAAAAACAATGCTGGGGTATTTATAAAGCTATTCCTAATATTCTAGGGCGCCTTTCTTGGTCCCTGACGCCGTTTATAAGCCCTTAATATAAAAGTAAGCCGTATATTATCATGTATCATTAAAAAGGCGTTGGCGAGCTTAACAGCTTTCGTTTGGAGACACTGATTTTAGGATGCCTTGCTTGGGCCCAGAAAGCTTTTATAAGACCGAAACAAATATTTAAAGAATACATTAACAGATCTGGTTAATAATATGAAAAATAAACTTCTTTCGGTAACATCAAAAGAGCTGGTTGGCATTCGAGAAGTAGTTGAACTTATGAAGGACGATTTAAATCGCATGAACTTATCCCTTCACGCTATGGTTTCGGAGAAAGAATTACCTAATCATAGCCAGAAGGAAACTCAATGCGATGTGAGTGAGTTAATTTAACAACAGTTTGTTAAATTAAATAAACCATCCATAGTTTATAAAGACGTATTTATCCAAACTGACAATATCACACCTAGTACAAAGGCAAAGAGCAAAAAAAATAAAGCAAAACCTGGAGTTAAGGCTACAATAGTCCCAGTGGCTACAAAAAAGCCTTCTTTTTCTCTTTGCATTTCAAGGTTAAATTGCAAAACTACAGAAAAAAGCCTTGAGTGCTATATTAAACAAAAATTTAAATGTGATATTGCAATATGTAAAAAGGTAACTCCCAAAAACATCCGAAATCCGACATATTTGTCGTTTAAGGTGCACGTTCCTGAAAACATAATCATGAAGGTGAAAAATCTTAAATTTTGGAATAAGGGGACCACAATTACAAAATTCCGGGATATTAGAGGTAAAGATGCGAAATTAGATAATATGTTAAATATTAATGAAAATAGTAATAAAAAAAATAATATTATAAGTAATAAAATTAATAAAAATAAAAATAGAAGTAATAATAATAATAATGATAAAAATAGGAATAATAATAATAAAAATAAAAATATTTTTCGTAATAATATAAAAATAATATCTAAAAATAATAAAATTGTTTCTGATAATAGCAATTCTAATTCTAGCATTAACGTTAATAATTTAACTGTTCATCCTAATAATAGTTCAACCGTTGACAAGTCATTAAACTCTAGCACAACAGACACAAATAATCCTTTATCATAGTAAACACTAACTCAGACACTTACACTACTTCAAACATAAATCAGAACAACAAATCTCATAACCACAATACTATTTAGAACAGCAATAACAATATAAACGCTTTTAATACTGCATCACTAACTAAAGATCCTGAAATTACCAATTCTAATTGTGTTTCGATAACTGAACCTCCTCCTTCTTCCTCAACTTCTCCAAATGTTCCTTCTACTTCTAAATTCATAAACTTTGTTCAAGGTGAAACTCTTCAACCTTCAATTATTAACCCGCTTTTACCACCGATAACAAGAATGACACAACAATCTCTTGCCAACAACGACTATACAAGCGTTCTTTCTAGGCTAAGAGAAGATAAAGTCTATAACATGGTGAGATTATATTTGTCATACTTGTTTGATGATAAATATAATACTGTGTTGGAAGGTAAGACCAGAACAAGTATAAAAGTTTTAATTGATAACGAAGGTTTACCAACCGAATACAAAGAATTACATAAATTATATATAAAATTTCACGAAACTAAAGGTATATCTTCCAAAGATGTCTCAGACGACTTAAAGGCATATCGCAGTCATTGTAATAGTAATTATTACAACCACTTACAAGTTTCGAATGATAATTATAATAAATTTTTTCGTGCCAATAAATAATTTAAATAAGATCTCTACATCTTTGATAGATTCTTCAATTTTGATAAATTTATCAATATATTATCAAAATGTCAGAGGTCTTAGAACAACAACAAGTCAAGTCTTACTTAATTCAATAAGTTTAAATTTTGACGTATTTGCATTAACTGAAACTTGGCTAAATTTTTCTATTAACAATCTTGAGCTTTTCGATAGCTCAATTCTGTTTTTAGAAAAGATAGATATGCTGAACCTAATGTATCTAATAGTTACATTCCTAAAGGGGGAGGTGTATTGAGTGCCGTCAAAAACTCTTTTAATGCAAATTAAATTCCTATTTCGAACGCAGACGGTCAAATTCCTATTTCGAACGCAGACGGTGTGAATATAAAATTTTCAAACAAAAATGTAAATATGGTTAACATATACATTCCACCTTCTTCGAATATAAATATTTATATTACTCTTTTAAATGTAATAGATTCGATTTGCTATAATTCAGGTCCTAATGATGAGTTAATTTTATGTGGAGATTTTAATCTCCCTTATATTACATGGATTAATCATGACGAAGAATCTTTTTTGATTCCGGATTTTTCGGTGAGTGAAACTGATTCGCAATTTATTGATGGATTAAATACCAACAATTTACAACAGGTTTCCCACCATCATAATTTTAAAGATAAGCAATTGGATTTAATATTTACCTCTGATTGGTATAATATCAATTTCTGTGACTCGGTGTTATCGCTTGTTGCGTTAGACCCTTATCACCCTTATTGACCCTTCAATAAGTTTTACCTATTGTTTAACTAATTGCGTAAATCTTGAAGCAGCATATTCTTATAATTTTAATTTCAATAAAACCAACTTTCCCGGACTAATAAATTTCTTAAATACCTATGACTTCACTTTTTATTTAATAATATAGACCTAAATCAAATGACAATTAGGTTTTATGAAATTATGTTCGAAGGTTTTACTCAATTCGTTCCTATTTCAAAAAAAGATCTTCCCAATCTGGCCCACCATGGTTCACAAAGGAGCTTAGATCTCTCAGAAATAAGAAAAACAAAGCCTGGCGTAAATACCTCAAATCAAAAGATATTAATGACTATAACAATTTTGTCATAATTTTTGATAATTTTAAAACGTCATCCGATATTCTTTACAATAATTATATTAATCAAATGGCAAGTAAACTAAAAACTGATCCGAAAAAATTTTGGAAATTCATAAATTCTAAACATAATTGTGATGATTACCCTTCATTTATGAATTTCAATTCTCTTTCAAGTAATGATCCTTTAGTTATTACGAAGTATTTTCGTGAGTTTTTCAGCACTTTATATAGTAATTCTTCTTTTTCACCAAATGAAAATTATTTCTCCTTTATGGACAGTTGTCAAAAAACGTCTCTTAATGACATAAATATAAATGAAGAAATAGTTTCCAAATATCTGAATAAACTCGGTGATAATACTTTTCCCGACCCTGATGTTATACCGGATATAATTCTGAGCAAGTGTTCTAACATTCTCACTACGCCTTTAACATTACTCTTCAAAAATTCATTAAATTCCGGACTTTTTCTTCCTTTTTAGAAAATGTCTTATATCAGACCAATTCACAAAAAGAATGCTAAAAATGAAATTACTAACTATCGTCCCATAGCCAAATTATCTTCTATTCCAAAATTATTTGAACTAATTATAACGTATTCAATTTATAATCACTGTTCTAATCTTTTAATTGATAATCAACATGGTTTTGTAAAACAAAAATCTACTGTGACAAAGCTAGTTGAAACAACATCCCTCCTCCTCAATAACATGGAAGAAGGTTTTCAAACAGATGTTGTTTATACTGATTTTAGTAAAGCATTTGATCTATTGCCACATAGTATTATATTACTAAAACTAAAAAAATATGGCTTCCTAGAGTTTTTCCTAAAGTGGATATATTCTTATTTGTGTTCGCTCTTATAGTGTTATATTCAAAAAGTGATTTCAGAACCATTCGTGGCAAATTCTGGTGTTCCACAAAGTAGCCACCTTGGTCCTTTACTTTTTATTTTATCTGTAAATGATGTTACTTCTATCATTTCTAATTATGAGCTTCAAGTTTACACTGATGATATGAAAATCTTTAAAAAGATTACATCTAATAAGGACGCCGTCCTTATGCAAAATGACCTTCAAAACTTTAACAATTGGTTAATAATTGTCTACTACTTAATGTAAATAAATGCGCATTGTTATCTTATACACGTCGTTCTAGTCCTATTTATTTCAACTATAACTTGGATGGTATTAGTTTACCTAAAGTTACTTCAATAAAAGACTTAGGTGTGTATTTTGATTCCCAACTTAGTTTTAAAATTCATTATAATAATATTATAAATAAAGCTAATTCATTATTGGGGTTTGTTAAACGTTCTTCTAAGGAATTTTCAGATCCCTATGTTCTTAAATCGTTGTACACTTGTCGTTGTACACAATATGCTAATCAGGTTTGGTCTCCATTTTACATGGTACAAATTGATAGGATAGAGGCAGTACAGAAAAACTTTCTTAGATTTGCCTTACGCCACTTGCCATGGTCAAATCCTATTATTTTGCCACCATATCAACAAAGGCTAAAGTTAATTAATTGATTTGTGTACTTTAAGTTTTAGACGTGAGGTTTCTGATGTTATTTTCAATGCAGAGATTGTCAAGGGTTATGTTAAATCTACTTTAATTTCTAGTAAAATTAATATTAGAAATCTTCAACGCCTTCGCTCTTGCAATTTGTTTAAAACCTATAATCATAGGACTAATTATGGAAAATTTGAACCTATTAATAGGATGCTTATTATAGGTAACAAACATAAACTTAACATTGACTTTACACTTTCAAAACATTCCCAAAAACAAAAATTATACAATCGCTATTAATATTAGGATTTTTTTTTTGTTTTTGTTTCGTGTTGCACTGTAAAGTATATACCTATGTATATGATTTTTAATTTTAATCTTAGTTCTAAGTTTATTAATACTTAACAATTACGTAATTTTTTTTTTATAACTTTTATTGTATTTAACAATTTATTATTGTTTACTAGTTATTATATATATTATAAATTTTATGTAAATGGTTTGTGCTAAGCAGTATAAATAAATAAATAAATAAATAAGCTCTTGATATAAAATCAGCTATATATGATCATGTGGGGTGTCATTGAAAATATCTTGGCGAGCTCTCCAACTTTAGTTTGGGGTCCAGTATTCTAGGATTCTTCTTGGTCCTTGAGATAGTTTATAAGCCCTTAATATAAATGTAAGCTTTATATTATCATGTGCGGTATTATTAAAAAGGTTTTAGCGGGCCTAACAATTTTTGTTTTGAGAATCTAGCTTCAGGATGCCCTGCTACGGTCCAGAAAGCTTTTATAAGCCCTTGATATAAAATCAGCTGTATTTGATCATGTGGGGTATCATTGAAAAGATCTTGGCGAGCCCCTCCACTTTAGTTTGCGGACCAGTATTCTAGGACGCCCTCCTTCGTCCCTGAGATCGTTTGTAAGCCCTTAATGTAAAAATAAGCTGTATATTATCATGTGCGGTATAATTAAAAAGGTTTTGGCGAGCATAACAGCTTTTGTTTGGGGATACTGGTTTTAGGATACCCTGCTTGGGTTCACAAAGCTTTAATAAGTCTTTGATAAAAAATCAGCTGTATATGATCATGTGGAGTATCATTGAAAATATCTTGGCTTGCTCCTCAACTTTAGTTTGCGGACCATTATTCTAGGACGCCCTGTTTCTGTTATATTGAACCAAAACCAATTAAGCACTTTATTAAAATTATTATTTAATAAACATTAAATTGTCTTTAAAAATTATATTACTTATCAAAAATTAAAAAAAATTATATTAAATTAACTTCATACAATTATATTAATTATCAAAAAAAAAGATTTACTTTAAATTAACTTCAAACAATTATATCAATTATCAAAAAAAAGATTTACTTTAAATAAACTTCAAACAATTATATGAATTATCAAAAAACTTATATTAAATTAACTACAAAATTTATATACATTTTAAATGTTTTAATCTGACTTTACTTCTTCCACGACCACGTTGTACTGAGTCCAATCAACTTCTTTCTTTTTATTATAATGTACGTAAAAATATTAATTAAAAGACCATATGTTGTGTTTTTTTTTAGATATAAATATGTTGTTTTTGAAATGCTAGGGTCGTCGTCCGAATGTGCCATATGTAGTAATTTGTGATTTATGCTTTCCTACATTCGGCCATCCTACTTATTCATTTGCTTCAAATGAATTATCACTATATATTTCAGCAGTTTTGGCTTGTGCTTCATCTTCGGTTTCATGTTCTTCACACCATGTTTTCATTTGGTCAACACTAGTTTCTGTTGTTTTTGGTCCGTCAGAGTTTCCTAACTTTTCTACCTTATATCGATCGAATCCTTTTTCTCCTACGATTTTATAGGGTCCCAGAAATTTTGGTTTTATCTTCAAGCCGGTGCCAAATTGAGTTTTTTTATGGCGACCATATCACCAATTTTAAATATGCGTGCCGGTTTCCTATTCCTTCTACATTGGCGACGATTTGCTTCTTGTATTTCCAATATTTCTTTTCTTGCATTTTCTCTTTGTTCGTTCCGCTCTTCTTCAAAATCGTTATTCAATCAATCGTTATTAAATCAAAATCAAATTCTTCAACTTCGTCTTCTATTATTTCAACGATATGTAAGTCACGATCGTCTTTCATTTTTACTCCGACTAAAAGCTCCATCGTTTTGATAGCGTGTTGAAACATCGAGTTCAGTATCCGCTGAAGAGGCTTCGTGAAGTTGTACCACTTCTCTGGATCGTCCAAAGACATTTTGGGAAGAGCCGCAATAATTGTTTGATTCAGCCTTTCTAATTGCCGTTGGAACGTGGCACTCCAGGTGTTATGTAATATAACTTAATATCTCGATCCTTACAAAAATCTTGAAAATTGTTAGATGCAAACGCTCCTCCTCTGTCTGATATGATTCGGCTTGGATATCCAAACGTTTCTGAAATTATTTCCAGTTTTTGTATTGCTTCGGCTGAATTTGAAGTTTTTGTGGGGAATAGCCACGAAAACTTCGTAAATCCGTCGATTACTGCAAAAGTGTGGCGATAATGTTTCTTTGTATTTTGCAATGGTCCTAAGTGAACGATATGAAACGTATCGAGAGGCCGATCTCTTTTTGAAATTGGGTATATCATTCCATCTGGTTTGCCGGAATTTCTTTTAGCAAGAATACACCTTATGCATTTTGCAATACAATTATCTATTCTATTTTTCAGATTTGGAATATAAAATTCTTTCTCCAGCCATTCTTTCATTTTTTTATAATGAAAGTGACCTTTTTCGTGAACTTCTCGGACGATACCTGTTTTCATGCTTTTCTTTGTCAATCTGTCATGTCAATCTGGAACGACACACAAAATATTATTATTATGACTTTTACATAATATACCATTATTTATGAGATAGTCCTTATATGATCCGTTTCTTAAAATTTCCTTAATAACTGCAATTCTTTCATCCTATTGTTGTGACTCTGCAAGTTTTGACAAAAACGTACTTCCAAATGTACTACCGTAACTTACGCACATCACAACTGCATTTCGATGCTCAACTTCATAATCAAATTCTTCTAATAATAGCGCCAATCGGACTACTCTGGTTGCTAGATCCTTTTTCTGTATAGTACATTGAAAAACCTGACAGTCGGTAACCAGTTTAAACTTTTGATGCAATAAGTATATTCTGAATTTTTTAACGGCTTCTATGACTGCCAATACCCCTCATTCATAGCTACTATAATTGCTCTTTGTAACAGAACTGCACCATATCCGTCTTTGCTCGCATCGGTATGTAATTCGGTGGGTAACCCATATTGAAATATTTTTAAAACGGGAGTTGTGATCAATGCATTTTTAAATTTTGTATGGCTTCAAGTTGTCTCTTTTTTATCTGAAATTTTGACTATTTCTTCAAAATGTTGCTTAGCGGCTTAGCGATTAATGAAAAATTTCAGATGAATTTTCTAAAATATCCTGCTAGTCCGAGGGAGCTCTGCAATAGTTTAATTGTTCGTGGACAAGGAAAATCTATTAGAGCTTTTACTTTCGCTTTAGAAGGTGAAACGGTTCCTTTAAATAACCAGTGTCCCAAATATTCTATTTCTTCTTGCAGAAGTTGGTATTTCTTCCGTTTAATCATTAATCCATTCTCGGCCGCAGTCTTCAAAGTTTTCCTTAATTTTCCTTAAAATCAATAATGCCTCCACTTAAACAATTCCAACGCAACACTAGGTTAGCCTCAAGTGCTCATTTCTACACCGTGGAAATTACTAGGTGGTTTAAAACTGGTTATGGAAACTCTTTTATTGTGAGAACCGCTAAAATGTGGAGCATGCTTCCATCCAACGTGTTCCTCTCTGATTCAAATGGTCCATTATACAATTTGGTACTTTTCAAAACGAACCTATTCAGGTTCGTCTCCAATTTACCCGCTAATTCTGCTTTACATTCATATATCCCTTGAACTCCTCTGCTTCTTGCTCGAACCTGCAATGATTTTGTAAAAAGGAAAACTTTCCTGGAGTTTGGGTAGAGTGTAAAAAAAAATAGAAATTGTTCGATCGCTGCATCGATAGCTTTTTGCCAGAATAACTATATCATTCATGTAAACAACTACAATTCCTTTTCGTATCAAGTCTCTAAAAATATAATTAATGTATTTTTGGAATATACCTGGTGAGTTACACAAGCCAAATGGGACGCGATAAAATTCGAAATGACCACCTTGCGTTACAAAAGCTGTAAATTTTCGACTGGTTTCGTCTATGGAGACGTGGAAGAAACCGTTTTCTAGGTCCAAAGTTGTAAAATAATTCGATCCTTGTAGCTTGTCTAGCTGATCTTCTATCGCCGGTAAGGGTTTCCGTTCTTTATAAATTTTTTTGTTGACCCTCCTACAATCGATGCACATGCGATATGAATTGTCCTTCTTCGTTACAAGCACAACCTGGCTGGAATAATCTGAGGTGCTCTTTTCAAGCCATTCTTTTACTTGAATATCTATTATTTGACGTTCGTTAGGTGGAAACCTTCGTGGAGGTCGGAAAACTGGTTCTTCATTCATAGGCACGATTCTCATTTTAATTGGTGACTCGGGTGGTTCTACAGGTGAGTAATTTTTAATCAAATTATAAATTTTTTCTTTCACTTTCACATCTAATAAATAAACAAGTCCGATGTGATTTGCTCATCATACAAGTCAGTATTGAGTTTTGTTTACAATATCGTCATTGCAATTTCTTTCCATAGTAACATTTCTTCCTTGAATTTTCACCACAGGTCTAGACAATAAATTCATCCCAATTACTACATCTGGTTTGATATAATTTTCTTCTACCATGTGTGTGTATTAAGTATTATGCCATTAATTGTGATATCAACTATGCAGGCGCCCTTTGTTTCCACTTTAGCTCCTAAACCAGTCACTGGAATACTTTGGTTACTAAAATTATATTTTGGATTTATTAATTTAGTTAAAGATTTTTTAATAATACAAATATTGCTGCCAGTATGAATTAGACCGTTTAGCGTTATGCCATTAATTTTAATTGGGTGCAGCTCCGTTGTTTGAGCTACCGAGGTAACTTTATTTGGACAATCAGGATGTTTATGAACAAATTCATTGCAGCCGAAACATTTAGGACCTTTATTCCTGTTTGGACATGCGTGAGCTTCGTGAGTACTTACCCCGCAATTAAAACAATAATTTTTCTTTTCTCCCGGTTTAGAAATTCTTTCCAATTTTGCAACTGTATTTTGTCTTTGCATTCTACAAAAGTTGATGTTCTTTCATCTTGTTTAATTTTTTCGTATATAAATAGTTTCTCCTTCAGATTTTTAGGCGCATACAAACCCATTTTCCACTTGAAGTATCTCTGATACCATTGATTATATAACTGACGACTGATTGCTCATCGATTTCCGTTTAAGATGCTAGCCCTACCATAGTATACAAATATTCCCTAAAAATTTCATCTGACTTTTTCTTCCTTTCACTAAATTCTGGTCGATAACATAATTCAGATCGCGAAAACAAATTGGCTTAACTTCACAATCCATGTAAAGTTTCGCCGTTCCAACTAAAGACTTGTTATAAAATATACACCGTTGTAGCTCATTCTACGCAAATGTAGTTGCATAACGTTCGAATACTTAAATCCAATTTCTCACGCAAATTTTGTTGTCTGCAAAAAATTTTGCCACTAAATTTTCAAAATCTGAAAAATTTAATCTAACTGTCGAATTAGTTGTTGTTCCCTGAATTCTGGTGGAATTAGCACATGTCTCTTCGTCATCAAAAATCACTGGTTGTTCTATTTCCACCTTTTCTACCCATATCAAAATAATATTTAAAATAACTTTACAAAAATTTGTTTTTATTTTTAACTTTTAAGGAAATTTTATTTTATTTTATTTTTTCTTTTATTCTTTATTTCTTTATTGAATTTTTTTTTTTACATAAAATATTTAGGAGCAATAAGTAGCGGTATTATAACCATGCGTTCTACCTTCTTATTTATTACCGTAATAACTGATAACCCTGAAAAGGAATCCAGACGGTTTCAACAATTAAATTTAATAAAATAGTTTTTCTTTTTTAATCTCAATCCCGGTTGAGTCCCCAAATGTTGAACCAAAACGAATTAAACACTTTATTTTAGTTTTTAGCACATTTCCAAAAAAATTTTGAAAAAATGTGCTTATTAGTTTCACTCTGTCCGTCCGTCCGTCCGTCCGTCCGTCTGTTTACAAAACTTCTACACCGTTAAAGATAGAGAAAAAAAATTTTAACCATAGGTAGGTCTCATAAAAAAAATAATTTTGTGGAACAACTTTTTCATGTAGCCCCCCCCATTACGGAGGTACAGCCCCTCAAACTTTGAAAAAGCAATATTTTTAAATGCATATATCTTATGTTCTGCTTAAGATTTTTTCAATCTGAAAACGTCATTCGACAGGTATTTCTTTTATCTTTGTAAATTAATATCAAAATTATACAATTTTTTTAAATTTAGTATTTAAATTTACCGTTATGTGAAAACCAAATTTTGCATGATTTTTCTACTTTCATAACTCCGGCACGCTTCTAGATAGAAGCTTGAAATTTTGAGGCAAGAAAGAACTTTTAGAATTAGTATAAGTTTGCTCAGAAAATTTTTTCGGACCACCCCCTGTTTATGAGCTATTAGGGCTTAAAAATTGAAAATTTGCTATTTTTAAACACCTGTAACTTAGGAACCTGTACACATTTTACTTCTGCAAGATATAAAAATTAAAGCTACAATAATATATTTTTACGTGTGTTAAAGGTTTATTTTAATTGTAAAGGGTTCCAAAGTTGTCGCTCTTCAACATTGCGAAAAAGCCCCATTTTCAGATGTATATATCTCGGGCTCTGCGTAATAATTTTGCAATCTAAAACCGCCAGAAGATCGAAAATTTTATTATCTATATAAAACAATATCAAAATTATGTGATATTTTGTAATTTACTATTTAAATTTACCGTTATGTGAAAACCACATTTTGCATGAAATTTCTTTTTTCATAACTCCGGCACCCCTTTAGATAGGAACCTGAAATTTTGAGACAAGAAAGAACTTTTAGAATTAGTATAAGTTTCCTCAGAAAATTTTTTGGTAACACCCCCTCTTTAAGAGTTATTACGCCTCAAAAATTGAAAATTTGCTATTTTTAGACACCTGTAACTTAGGCACCTGTACAAATTTTTCTTCGGCAAGACATAAAAATTAAAGGTTCAATAATATATTTTTACGTGTGTTAACGGCTTTTCTTAGTTATATAGGATTCCGGACTTATAGCCCCTCAAAATTTCAAAAATGTCCTATTTTCACATTTTTTCTTATTACATGAAATTTTCAAATTTTTGTGTAAGGCACACTTCTAAACAGTTTGTATTGAGTTTTGGAAATGTGCGTTTTTAAAACCCGTTGGTTTACATTCTACCTTGTTTAAAATTATTATTTAATAAACATTAAATAGTCTTTAAAAATTATATTAATTATCAAAACTTTAAAAAAATTAATTTAATATAATTCTTCATACAATTATATTAATTATCAAAAAAAAAGATTTACTTTAAATTAACTTCAAACAATTATATTAATTATCAAAAAAATTATATTAAATTAAGTACAAAATTTGATTTCGCGTCAATTCACAGAAAAACAATTCACACCAAAAATTTGCAGAAAAAATAATAATATTTCACAGCGCGATTTTCTGTGAAGTATTATTATTTTTTCTGTATATTTTGGTGTGAATTGTTTTTCTGTTAATTGTTTTTATTTTTTAATATTAAATTGTTTCTGTAAATTTAGATTTAATTACCTTTATTAAGTTTTATATTAGTTTTTTGTAAATTTAAACAACGATATTCTGAGCAACTGCACGTAAAAACTAAATTACGTCCATACATTTATATTTGGAGACAATACTTCTTACTCTCAAGTCATAATCTATTTCAAAACTATTTCATTTTTGGATTGTTCAAGCTGCAAATTTTCTAGAAAATTTCAAATTGTTGGATGTTCGGCAGAAACCAATTTAGCGAAGCCATTGTGCCATCTCTCGAGATTATTATTTGTTCTTGGTGTTTTCTCTTCTGTAGCTTGGTGAACATTCCATGCTTCAATAGCAAATCTAGGATACTTATTTATTTACTTTTGAATAAACACACTGCCTTTGAAATTTTAACTTTGTAATTTTTTTTTTTTATTTTTCTGTTAATTGTATTTCTGTAAATTGAATTTCTTCAAATTGTCGTTCGAAATTAAAGTAAATCTAATTTTTGCTTTTTCTGTAAATTGTTTTTCCGTGAATTGTTTTTCTGGAAATCGTTTTTCTGTAAATTGTTTTTCTGTGAATTTCTGGAAATTGACGGGATACGACAAAATTAATATACGTTTTAAATGTTTTAATCTGACTTTACTTCTTCCACGACCACGTTGTACTGAGTTCATTCATCTTCTTTCTTTTTATTATAATGTACATAAAAACAGTAATTAAAAGATATATATGTAAGATTTATATGTATATTATATGTATATATTTAATTCGTATATAAATACATATTTATGCATATATATATATATATATATATATACACATATATATGTATATAAATATATATACATATATATAAAAACATATAAATAAATATATATGTACATACATATGTATATATATATAAATATATATGCCGTGCATACATATACATATATATGTAAATATATATATATATATATATTAAATACATATATGAGTTTACGTCGTCCCGCTTGGTAGCTGAGAGAGTTTTTAAATCTTAAAAATAAATTATACAAATAATTCAAAAGCATAATTTTCTTACCACATGCTGTGGTATTGACTTTTATATTAATCAAAATCTGAACCTGAAAAAATTCATACGCGAAACCTTTTATTAAAAAGTAAAAAGGAAAAACAAAACTTTTTTTTTTGTATTTGTACACTCTATTTTTTTAAATTTTTTTTTGGGTACTTGCTCCTTTCTAAGTGTTTATACTGTTTCTAGATTATAATTTGTAGTTAAAAAATGTTTTAAATAATATTTATGGTTATATAACACAACAAAAGGATGTACTCTTTTTAGAATAAAACAAATCCATACACCAAAACTTTTACAAAATTAGAACAACAAACTGTTCTTAAAGATAACGAATAATGCTTTTTTACCGACCGCATACATTTATGTATAAGGTAGGTATTGTTTTCATACTAAAAGTTTGTACCCGAGATTTTGGCAAATATGCAAATATACACGACTCCGGTGTGGAGAAGGCTGTAAAAATTGTTTTAGCAGATGTGTGTACGCGCGTGTGTGTCTGTGGGCACGTGTACAGCTTAAACGACTCAGCGGAATTTTTTGCAATTTCATATTTAAGGTTTTGATGTAAATATCTCCCATTCATAAGCTTTTGGAGCAAATCGGACAAGCGCAAGTGGTAGTTTACTAGCGTACTTTTTAAGTTTTTTACGAATATTTCGTAACAGAAAAATTTTATGGGAAAAATTATTAAGAAAAAGTTGTTACACAAGTAAAGAGCAACAACTTTGCCATATAACATTTTTTGATCCGACTAACTTTAACTTTTATTTAATTTCTTTTTTACGTCCAAATTTCATACATAATAGTACGTTCACAAACACTTGATTTTGAGAAATTGAGATGATTTCGAAAATTGAGTTGATTTTCTCCTTTTTTTTCTTGATTTCCCATACATTTTTCAAAAATTTATCTGTCAAACAGAATCATTTCGCTACTTGATTTTCTGAAAATCACCTCAAAATCACGTCATTCGTCCATGAAATTTCGATTTTTGTATTGATTCTTTAAAATTTTTTTCCATAACCCTTGATTTGTTTTTATTTGTCAAAATAAATATTCAAAATCATAAAAATAAAAAATCAAAATTTTCTATTTTATCTTTGAAATTATGTTTATTTATAGTTTTGTTGTTGCTTATTTAAAAAAAAATAAATAAATTTATTTATTTATTTTTGGTATATTTTTTATTGTATCAAAACAATAATATAAATATGTCAAAAAATAAATTCTTGATTTTGAAAAACGATTGTGAACACTTGACATTTTACTTGATTTTGTACATGATAATCAACTCGATTTCGGAGTTTGTGAACATACTATAACACTCCACATGAATTTATATGAACTATTTTTTTTTGTTCTTTTCTTATATCTTTAAAAAATTTAATTCATACATGTTATGTACTTATATCTATGTATATTATTCTTTTGTTGATGACATAAAATTAAAATGGTAAAATTTTTGTTAGTTCATAGGTAGGCGCTTGGGCCAGACAGGTCAGTAGGTCAAGGTCACCCGGAAGTAGGTTAAACCGAAATTAGGTCAGACTGGAAGTAGGTTAATGTCATAAAAGTAGGTCAGACAGGCGGCATCGGCCGCCAGACAAGTCTAGTTCTATATAAAGATTGTATACTTGTTTTAAGTAATAGGTAAACATGGAAATAGTAAGAAAAAATGACTTTTTTATATGCTTTTATATTAACTCGTCGCTGTCGATTTATTTATTTATTTATTGATTTATTTATTTGTCATTCTGTCACGCTTTTTATTATCTTCGTAATCTGTTAGCAACATTTATAAGTGTTGTATGGTGCAGAGGAAAGTGTACAGGTTTCAAAAGTGGGGGTCGTTTTGTTCGAATCCAGTTCACATGCAACTTTTTTTTTTTTAACTATCTATTCATCAACATTTTTTGAATAAAATATGTATATATTTTGTATATATGAATTTGAAACTTAAATTTTTATCTCTAAATTCATGCATACAATACACACGCAACATATTTTTGATCTTTTCTCCTATAATAGTATATTTTTATGTATGTTGCTAAAATATTTTGTTTACAACATTTGTTTAGTATTTAAATCAAAATATTTGCTGTCAACATTCTTTAATGCATATTGAATATGCATGGTTAAAAATTAAGATTTTATGTTCGTAATATGTTCATTAAATATTTAAGTGTTGTATAGTGCAGAGGAGAGTGTACAGGTTTTGAAAGTAAGAGTGATTTGGTTCGAATCCAATTCGTGTAGGTACATTTTTTTTTTTTTTTGTTAACTGTATTCATCAACATTTTTTAATAAAATTTTATGTATAATATACACATATTATTTGATCTTTCCTCATATAATAATTTAGTTCAATCAATCTTGATGTGCACATGTATTTTGTTTTATGATTTAGCAAAACACAAAATATATAGGTACAATATTTTTATGTTGCTAAATTATTTTGTTTTAAAACATTTGTTTAGGATTTAAATCAGAATATTTGTTGTCAACATTCTTTATTGCATATTGAATATGTATGGCGTTAAAAATTAATGTTTTCTGTGTTTTATTTAGGAACAGTTATTATATCTATTATGTATATCTATATGTATAGATATACATATAAAATTTCATTCAAAATAATTGCAATTGCCAAATTCAAACTACATACATACATAACATATTTTTGTATGTATATAGTAAAGAATGTAAAAAGTAAAGATCATTACAAAATTATGCTTTTGCGCATTACGCATTATGATTTACAAACAAAATTTTGTCAACACAAAAAATTAAAACTACGTATGTAAATATGTACGTACGTATGTAAATAATATTATATTAAACTAATTTTCTAAATTATTTTCTTCCGCTCCATTTGTTTATAATTTAAATCAAGATATTTGTCAACAATTTTTACTGCATGATCTTATTAAAGGATTAGGTAGGTACTAGGTGTTCAAGATTAGATGTTTGTTTGGATATACAATATACTACTAATTCTATACTATAGAAATATACAGTAAAATACATTTATGTACAATATATATTTTAATTTATATATATTTAATTTATATATTTTAATTTATATATTTACAATATATATTTTCATACGTGTTAGAAATGTTACTTCAACTAAAATTGTATTGTAATATTTATAATCACAGTATTTTGGTACATATTTTACTCTTCGAGTTACTTTCATTAATTATGAATTACATACTGGAATAAAAAATTTTTACTCTTGCCATATAATAAAAATATCCCATATTTTTTAAATTTAAATTATGTGCTTCATTTAAAACTAAAAAGTATAAAATAAAATAATAAGTAAAAAAAATAATTTTTAAAATACATATGCTTTTATCGAAACCGAATTCGCCCCCTTAAAGTAGAAAATAAAATTAATTGCAAAACTTTAACTTTTTGGACTGTTATAATATAAAAGTGAGTTGCTAGAGCAAGCATTTTGGACTGTTATAATATAAAAGTAAATTGCTGGAATAAAAAAGAAACACGAACCTCAAATTTCGCAGATTTTTATTTAACCTTATTTAACCTTTTCGCAATACTGGTTATTATAATTTCCCTAAGTTCTAAGTTCTTCTGCAGGGTATGGTAGTTTGAAGTGATATACAGTAGGAATTAAATTTCCTTTTGTTTTGCTTGCTTTTCATTTCTTTTTAAAAATTGTAGGTGAACTACGAGAATTTGATTATCCATGTTGAAGATTTACGGAAGAATGTTCATTAGAAATTTCATTCACTTCGGAAAAAGAGCTTTTCCTATAAATATAGGTTACCAATGTTAGTTTTTAACTAATACAAATTTGCTGTTTCACCCATTTACTATGAGTGTTGCGGGGCCTTCATGCCACTTTTATTCATAATTTAATAAAATATAAAAAAAGAAAATATACAACCACATATTAACAGAATTATTTGGTGTAATCCAAACAAAAATGCCTTCCAAAATATATCAAAGATGTAGAATATAGTAACACTATTCCAAATTTTAATGATAATCAAAAACCTTTGTTAATTATTATCGATGATATGATGTTAAATTCTCGTGATAAGTATGTATGTGATTTATTTACTAGAGGATCACATCATAGAAATTTATCAGTAATATTTGTAACAAAAAATGTTTTGCACCAGGGTAAATTTTCAAGAGATATTCCACTTAACTGTAAATATTTAGTACTTCTCAAAAATCCAAAAGATAAATCGCAGATATTACGTCTAGCTCGCCTCTAAACTAAACTAGCCTAGCTTACCACTAAACTAGCAAATTTATCCAAATCAAATCAAAGCATTTGAAAAAGTATATAATGATATAACGTTAGTCCCATACGGCTATATATTAATAGATCTTACTCAAGACGTTAATGATATATTTCGATTAAGAAGTGATATATTTGGAAAAGGTTTGTGCTATTGTACGAGAGATCAATTAGAACAATTTGGGGAGGAATATGAAAGGATTGATGACCAATCGACCCAAACCAAATTTTCAGAAAGTAATTATAAAACACTGTGACTCTGAAGTAATAAAAACATTTTGCGAAATCTCTTTAAATATTTTAAAAGGTAATTGTAATCTGCATAAAAAGCAACAACATAATTACGAAAGTATAAATAAGAATTAAGATCACTTATTTGCCGGGAAAAATCTATAAATAGCAAAAGCAAAATCATTATTCAACGTGCTGGTTCTGCTAAAAGGAAACGAAAAACTATAAAGACCATTCATTAAAAATTTAAATTATTTTACGTCAAAACGACGCAAAGATAATAACAAAAAGAAAGATATTTTTGATTAATTATTATTGAGTGTATGCAATTTGAGTTGGATATTTTTAAACCCAACCCATTCAGTCTAGCATATTGAAACATGTATTAAATAGAATATTGAAACATGTATTTCAATATTCAACAAGATGTCATCGTCCTGTGCACTTGTGGAAGTAAAGTTTTGTTTTGATGATAAAAATATTTTATATGTAAAAGATATTTGTTTAGTTGGAATTATAGAACCTTGTAAAAAATTTATAAAAAAGTTTACTTACAAATTTCCAACAAAAGAAATTATAAATGAACATTTTGAAAATTACTCTTTTGGAACTGTACATAATGTAAAAATTAACAAAGAATTAAGACAGGTACTAGAAACATTTGATGTTATTATAACAAATGAAAATATAAAAAACGAGTTTTTAAAGAACTACGTTAATGAAACAAGTACAGTGTATGATTTGAGTCAGTTTGAGTACTGAAAACTTTTCAAATAACTAGTGTTTTAAAATCTAACAAATTTACAAATTAATATTTTAAGGAAGTTTTTGCTTTAGACAAAATTCCAAAAATAATAGAAAAACCAACTTTTTTAATTGTAAACACTGACAAGATAAAAGATCCAGGAACACATTGGTTTGCGCTTTATATTCCAAAGCATGGTTGCACAGAATATTTTGATTCGTATGGTGGAATTCCAGATAAACCGGAAATTTTTAAATATTTAAAAAATCAGGGTATAGTTTTTAATAATTGGCAGATACAGGGTGTCCTTTCGAATGTATGTGGATAATACTGTTGCGTTCATCGCTGGTATAGATGTTTTGGTTTAAGTATGAAAACTTTTTTGAATGAATTTAGCAAAGATAATCATATAGAAAACGTCAATCTGATTATTAATATGTTATACAATTTATTTGGAAATTCAAATTTTTCACAATCTTGTGTCCCTCAGCAATATAATTAATATTAAAAAGCTTTAGTTAAAACATGGAAGATCAAGGTTCGAACGTAAATTTGATGTTGAGTTATACATATATTCTCAACAAAAATCAGTCATTAAAAGTTCTTGTTGGTTTTGATACAGAATCTTTTGTAGCAAGTTGCATTTTTCACTGTATTGGAAAAAAGCCAGTTATTTTAAAATATCATGATTGGTGTAAATTCTATCAGCAATTTTATGGAAGGTACTCGAAACAATCAATAAAGAATACAAAATTATATTTACAATATGGGTTAAGAATGGTTATTGGCCGATGTCTTAGTATTAACAAGGAGGAAGATTAATCATTTTACGACTTATTTGATTTTCTTACAGCTGTAATGATACACAATAAAAATGCTGAATCATTTGTACGGGAATATGTTATTAAATATATAAAAACGTGTCAACAAAAACATGTTATGAAATTGCACGAAGAAATATATATTCTAATACAACGTTGTATCGTTCAATGCAATTATTCTAGATTGTTTTTTGAAATACCTGTACTACTAGAAAATGAAATTTCTAATGTTTTAAACAAGAACAACAATAAATGAAAAAATTTTTAAATTTTATTTAATTTGTTTTTTATTATGAATTACTTATATATCGTAGATACATATACATTTACACAAATATTCTTGTATATTATTTCTAAAAAGTTCTGCAAAATTGTCAGGACCTCCTTCTTGGTTATTTATTTCCCAAATTTGTTGCTCCACTATATCTTCATCTAACGCTTGAAACGGTGGTATGAATTCTTCAGTTTCCATTAATTCCTCCTCATATACGGTGGATGTAATTTCATCAACTTGGACCTCATTTTGTATACTGACTATTGCAGTTTCCTTAGTAAATGGAAATGTTGTTAAATCAGCTGCCATTTTAGTAAAATATCTTACCAAAATTGAAAATGATTTGCCAATAAAATTGTGCGTTATATACTGTAGCACCCAGTCACACTTCAAGTTTTCAGAGTATATAAATAAAGTAATGTAAAATTTGATTTTTAAAACTAATTAGATGGTGTATAAATCATGTCAAAATCTCAAATAGTAAAAGAAATACATATAGATATGTAAAGAAAAGAATGTTACAAGGTTGCAAGTAGAGATTTTTATTTCGGTTCAAAAATGTAATGTATGATGTAATTTTTCTCGGCTCTTTTATGAAATACCTGGGTTTTTCCGAAAAAAAATATTAAATAAATCAATTTTGTAACTATTTAGGTACATATAAACCTAAATCTGAAAAATAAAGCTAATAACATAATAAAAACTAATAACTACAAACCAATTTACATCAGATATTTATTGGTAATTTGCATATATTTTACCAAAAGACTCAGATATATCTACAGTACTTAAATTTAAATTTTTATCTTTATATACAAAATGTTCTTTTTCTTTTATTGTTTTAATAAAATCAGAATTCTCAAAAATATCAGTATATTTTTGAGGTACAAATATAATTAAATTGCGGGTCTCAAAGACCCACTTAAGACCATAAATGGTCCTAATTTGTTTGACATTCACTATGTGATATAGAGCATCTTGCTCCATATCTTTAGTTTTTAAGAAACTCTTTCTAGTTTCAATATTTTTCTTATTAAAAGCTTCTTTCTCTTTTTAGCTGCTGGTTCTTTTTGAAGAAGAATGATTTCTTCTTGTTGTTGTTGTTGAAATTGTTGATGCTGCTGTTGTGGTTGTTGATGATAATGATGATGATGATGTTGTTGTTGATGTGTCTGCGATTCTTGTTGAGTTCTTATTCTTTTTCCTTTAATTGGGGCCAACTTCTGCGTTGGCTCTATTTGTTGAGCAGAGGCGAAAATCTCTGCTGTGTTTTCCATTTTGCTTTCTTGCTGTATTATTATGTTGAGCTCTTTCTTTGAATTGATATATCTTCAGAATGATCCCACTTTATTTATACTAAATTTTTGTTCTAAATATATGTATTATCATTGTTTAGAAATCAAAATCTTTAAAAAAACTAGTTAAAAACCAAAAGTTGTAAAGTAAGTTGTTTATTTGTGTAATAAATTCTAATTGATTATAATAAAACTATAATTTTTTTAAATAGCATTTTTTGTAACATTGTTCCATTTAACAGTGCTAAGTTAAGAAAAAATCTTTTACATAAATTCTAAATATACTTTTTTATGAAAGGATATCATATTTACTTATCCATTGATTATGACTATTATCAAAGCCTAAATATTTCACATATACTTTATTGTCTTTTCATTTTAAAATTTTTTCAATTAAATAAGCAATGGGGTGTTTGACACTAGTTAGTTCCTGTTCATAGAAGCCACCATGAACTAATTTATTTTTATAATCTTTTAAACTATATGTAATTGGGTCTCTCTTGTTTTTGAAAGCTATTTTAAAAACTTCAGTTGAACTTCGGTTCAGTTGTTCATATCCTTTTTGAAAACTACCTTTAGACCTTACAATTGTAACAAAATCACTAACATTAAATTTTCCCTTATTAAATATTTTAGGGTAATTGGAAATTGAACGAAGAATTTGTTTTTGATTTTGTGATGTAACTTGGTTTGGTTTTAATTTAATTGTACTGTGTTTTGTGTTACTATATTTTCCAATTAGTTTTGGTAAAAGCTCTATCCATTTAAAATTTCCTTGTAAACTAAATTGTTTCCACATAATTGATTTTAATGTTCTGCTAAACCTTTCACAAACACTAGCCTTCATTTCAGAATAAGTATGATAGTGATTTATTTTATAGCTTTTCATCAAATTTTTGGAGTTTTTTGTTGAAAAATTCTTTTCCTTGGTCAGAATGAATATTTTTGGAGACTTCTCCTCCCTTTTAAAAATATTTTCCATACTTTTAACTACGTCATCTGCTGCCTTTGATTTAACTTTTTCGGCATATGCATATTTTGAAAATATATCGATAACAGTTAAGAGGAACTTGTATCCATTGTTCACTTTTTGATAGGACGACATATCATGTATCTTTTAACCCTCTTTGAGATATTTTTCGTTTTCGAAATCTACGTCTAACTGGACGATGAATTTCAGATACTATTTGTGCTTTTGACATTATTATTTAAAAGTTAAACTACAACTGTGAATTTGAATAAAATCAATATATATCTATTTGTAAATAAATTTTCGGCTATATTCTGAAAATTAAAAATGGTAAAATTAAAAGATTTCTTTTCAATACTGTAATTTAATAGTTTAAAATACAAAATTTTTACAATATATTAACAATAATTTTTAAATTTATCTCTTTTTGAAACCGTAAGGAACTGAAGTATAATCATTTGCAAAAACTCGTTTTCTGGAATTTATTCGATATATCTTTCTTTCAGGAACAGTGATGACTCTGTGATCGTATGTTCGACGAATACTAGGAAATGTTATATTTATTTGTTGAAAATTGTTTAATTTTTTAACTAATTGTTTCATAGAGCCAAAATATATAAAGTACCATTGGTACTATATATTTTGTATGCACAGTTCTTTGCACTCACACTGACAAATCCTGTAATGTAATTTCCTATTCCATAGTATTTAAGCTCATCAGTCATATCTCCTATGAAAACTCCTGTTGGAGGGTTATGTTCTCCTTCACGTTCTACATATATTATTGAATCAGTATCGGAATACAAAACTCGTTCTTTTAAATTGTTTAAATAAATACAATTTTAAAGGAGCTTGTGTAGTAGTGTAAGCAGCTATACAAACGTTAAGTGTTAATAATGTTTCAGCTGTTTCTTCTTTATATTGCCAATTTACCAAAACTGTTTTCTCGTTTATTGGAGTTATTTGATTTACACTCTTGGAAGGATCAGTAAGAAGAGTGAATAATTCATAAGGCTCATTTATGATTTCAGTTTTTGATTGATTTTCTCTCTGCCCAAATTTACCACACAAAGAGTTTAACATTAATTTAGCTAATGATCTAAGTCCAGGATTTTTTTCTATTTCGTTAAATTGTAAATTTATGCCTTCCACTTTGGAAAATTTTTCTAATATTTGCACTTTTCCTTTGGTGTTCTACAAAAGCTGGGCCAGCCAGAAGCTTCTTGTTTAATTTTAAGGAACTTCATTTTAAGGTTCATCATTTCAGTGAAAATTCCTTGCTGTGATGTAAGGGGATTAAATTGTTTAACAGTATACTCCCATACCTCGTATATTTGCACCATTTTGTATCCCTGTTTAACCGCTTCTCTTACTTCATCTATAACCCATGTTCCTAAAATAGATCTACTACGATTGTCATGAGAGCAGTCATCATTATTCATTTCCAAGCTACATGTTTGACAGCAGGAAAACATTAGCTTATTATTTTGTTTTATAGGCAAAACCGGGTAATAGAGTTTTTCTGAAGGAAGTATCAATGCCTTTATTAATCCTTCAGTATCATTTAAATTTAATTTATTGCACTCAATTTGTCCAACATGAACTTTTGGATGACCCACTGGAAATTTTCCGTATTTACACACCCATTCCCACTTTTCAATTACTTGATAACCTAAAGAGCGTAATTTATTGGCTTTGGATAATGTAGCCTCATAACGTGTTTCATATTTTTTATCATTATTATTTTTGACACATTTCGGATGGCCATGGTAATAACAGCCATAAAACTCAAATATTTGTTTTGTATATGTACAATATCCGTCAACACGAAGACCAAAAATAACTTTTTCTTTTCCATTACTACTACGCTGAATTTTTATTTTTCTTTGTTTTTCTTCCCACATTAACCTTGTTATCCTTGTTTAGGTATAAGTCCAATTGTATACGGTTTAAAAAAATTCCTTCTAAAAACCAAATTACACGCTGAAGCAATTGTAGTGGCCTCTAAAAATAGCTCAACCTTACATTCTTCCAAAAATAGTTGTCTGAATTTAATACAGGCTTCTGTCAAAATTTTCATTCATACAATATTCTAAAAGTTCATTTTGGAGGTTAAAAGACTTATTTTTATTTTCTTCTTACCATTTAAGAAATTGTTTTCTTTCCGATACACTCATTGAATTATAACAGTAATATTTACGATTGGGTAACTTTCCATTATATTTTATATTGTTTTTACGATTAAACATATGAGGAAAATATCTTTTTTTCAAATTTATGTCTACATCAAACGCTTTCTGTAAACTAGATAGCGGCATTAGAAAATAGTTTAATGAATCAATAAATTTCACGTTATGTAACAGCATTAAAATTATCTTTGTTCCTCTCATAATTAGTTTTGGTTTGATGATGGTTTTCTCTAAGATATAGTTTAATAACAACTGATTATCAAATACTTGTCCATTATGTGCACTAACTACAACTTTATCAAATATTTTTCTTTGGTTGAGTATATACTAAAAACATTTGTATTGGATTTTGTTTCAACACATGTTGTCGAAGTCCACAAAAATTGCATCTTTCAACATTAGATAATATACAATGCGTCCAACGTTGTTCAAAAATACATAAATCAGGCTGATGTTCCATTATATTCCCTATTGCAACACCTTCATGAAGTTTCTCTCCGATGATATCATCTTGAGTTGTTTCGAGATCATAGAAAATATATAATGTATTCCTCAGCTAATTGTAATGTAAGTCCAGCTAATTCTTTACATGGTGTAATAAAGCATTGGTGATCTGAAACTACATTTGTATTACAGTTTTTACACCAATGTCAAGAGCATATATGATTTACATTGACTCTGTATACTTTAAAGCATTTTGTACAGGAATTTATAAGAGTACAAATAATTTTTTTATTTGTAAATGATGTTGCTTTATGATTATCAAAACAAGTTTGACCTTTAAAACTTCTATTGCTTCTATTGCATACATCACATTTAATATTTGGAAAATTTACTTCACGTGGAGATGATTTGCAAAAGAAACACGACTGTTTACATCTGTGAGACAATCTATTGTTATACAGCACAATAAATGTTTGGCTAAAGTTATCACAACTAAATGCTGCTGTTAATGATGTAATTACATTGAAGTGTTACTTCACCTTGAAAAATAATTGATTTTCCTTTTCCTCTGAAATCAAAAACTACAATTTGATATTTAGAGAGGTACAGCCGAAATTTTTTGAGCTCACTGATACTAGCTCCTTTTGCTGGGATGCTTACATTTGAATTTCTAATTAGTTATAACGCTGCTTTCAATTGAAGTTGACCTACATCTCTTCGCATTTTACAGTAGTCAACAGATTTTTCTATGAATGAGATAGCAACAACTAACGCACGTGGTATGAGCATAGATTATTTTTGTTTTTAATTGAAATTATGTCTCTTCTTTTATTACATTCTTCTTCAAAATTGTTGTATCTTTTTCCTCTACCTCATCCCGCTGGAAGTCGTACATGTGTAACATTTATTCAGAACGTATCTGTAGATAATCCTTCGGGGTTGCTTTGGAAAATTTTTGAAATAACTTCCCAAATTTCCGAAATGTCAAAGCCTTTTCCTTCTTTAAAATTGATCCCGGCTCGACCACGTTCATGAAAATTTGGCATCCAAAAGTGACATCAATTTTGTCACTAGGGCCAACATTTTCAATTAAATTGCTGAATAAGTCTTTAATACCTGTTTTAATCCTTCTTTAGATCTTTGTGGTCTGGTACTGGATTTATAATAAACTCCAATTTTTTTCCAAAAATGTTGAATCGTTTTACATTCATTGATTTTATTGATTTTATCGTGAATTTTTCTGTATTCATTTTTATTTCTTTTTTTTAATTTCCGATTTTTATTTTATTAAGACAAGCGACTGCGAACGTTTTTAATTCTAGAATTTTCACTCTATTAACAATTTTTTAACTTTTTACACAATATATACATAATGTCTTGCTTGTTATTTGAAAAAATTATTTCAAAGATATAAATAAATCTGTTTTATTTTCTTTTTATTTTTATACTATTATGTACCACTATAGGTACCAAAAGCAATTACTCGTAACTTATTTTGAATTGCTTTTTATTCCCTTTTTTTTAACATTCTTGCATAACAATAAAATCTTATACGGTGATATTAACAATGTTTTCTTTCCTCTTCTTTAAATACTTCATATAAAAAAAAAAACAAGAAGAAATAAATTTATCTCAAAATTGCATCAATTTTGTCAAGGTTGAATCTTTATATGTAAGATTTGAATAACCAGTTTGCATTTTTTCTTTTAATTTTTAAAAATAGTTGCAAAATTTTAAAGAAACGTTGTTACACTTATTTTGTTCTGTTTCCATTTTTCTCTTTAAATTTTATAAAGCATTTTTTCTTGTTATTTTCATATGCGCCTATTTCTTAAGCCAAGTATACATGAGAAGTAAACCTGTACCACGTTAGATATTTTTGATTTCTCGTTTTTTCTTTTTGTTCATATTTTTTTTTTTCCAACATTGTAACAATTAATTAATGGTTTTTCTTTCCTCTTCTTTAAATACTTGTCATAAAAAAAAAACGAAAAAAAAGAAAAAGAAACAATTTCATCTCAAAAATGCAAACAATCAGTATACAGGCTACATAAGTATACAATACAATCAGTTAGTACATCATTCAGTATACATAAATAACAATCAGTATACATAAGTATACAATCTTCATAAACAACTAGACTTGTCTGGCGGCCACCACCGCCTGTCTGTCCTACTTTTATGACATTAACCTACTTACTGTCTGACCTAATTACGGTTTGACCTACTTCCGCGTGACCTTGACCTACTGACCTGTCTGGCTCAAGTGCCTACCTATCTACTCTTTTGTTAGCAGATTCAATATTAATCTAATGTTTGTTTTGTATTTGTTTACAGTTTTTATTATTTTTTACTTCTAACATTTTTGAATGAAAAAAAAAATCATGTACATTACATAATAATGTAAATGGATGTACGAATGAATGCACGTGCATTAATTTTATTTTAAACAATTTTAATTATGTCATACTTAATATGAGTTCAATACCTCCAAAACAAACTTGCAATTTCTTTTTAAATTTCAGAATCTTAGGATTCAGCAAAAAAATAAAACATACAAACAAAACAGTGAAAAGTACGCTTACTATATGCACATATGTAAAAACTGTAATATTATAAGTTGTACTTACCGCCTATTGTTATTGTGCAACATATGCATTTACATGTTAATATAAATAATTTTCTTTCTTATAAATTTCGCTACATTGTGAACGAATTTTTTTGTTAATAAATTTTTTTGTATGATAAATTTAAGTAATACCAATACCTTAACATTACCTACTTAATATTTTTTTTTAGCATAAAAGTAAATAAACCAAATGTAGAACATATTATTTATTTATTTATTTTAGAACCAAAAAAAGGTCGTTACAAAAATTCTTAAAGTTAAACTTAAAATTATTATTACACAATACAATGAAAACAAAAGTACATTATTTTGCTGACTTAATACAAAAAAAATTACAATTTATTTTTAGTTTTTCTTTTGTTTTCTCTATTTTTTTCTTTTTTCTTAGATACATTTAAAAATTATATGTATGAATTATGAATCATTCAGAGCAATATGAAGAAGCTAAGTTAAGCTTTTAGCTTAGTCTTACTATTAGTCTTACTAAGAGAAAAAAAAAAAAAAAGATGTAATATGATACAATAATTTTTTTGTACTTCGTTAAAATTAAATTAATTATGATAGGTACTACTAATTAGGTATACTAAGTATTACTAACTAGGTATTACTAAGTAAAACTAATTTATATTATATACAGGTACGTTTTAAAAATAAATTTAATTATTCTTGGAAAATGCCATATTGACACTTTAAGAATTTTAATTATTGAAGATTTACAAATCAATACAACAACAAATTACTAAAATCAATTGTAAAAATTTTTGTATAAATAACATGAAAATCATTAAATAAAGGACAATTCTAAAATCGATCTGGATTAACAATCGAGATCAGAACAAAAAAGAAATTAATTTTTTTTTTAAAGAAACTTGGACAGTACTTCCTGTATTGGCTCTAGCTGAAAGGAAGATAGTTGTGTATTTTGTTTGGACTTTTAGTTTGTAAAATACCAACACTGACTTGGTCATGACACAGGGGAAAAAGCTTTATATCACAAAAGCATTATGTATTACAAATATAATATTACATGGCGATCCTATGGTAAAAATGAACCAGAGAACCAAAATACCAGAAACCCTACAAACCAGAGACGAATTCACCATAAAGTTTTTTTTAAAGAACGATGATCAGATGAAAATATTTATAATTACAATAATAATCCTGTTAACTTCCAAAACCCAGTTGTACCAGATACCTTGGCAGTGCAGACAAGGATTCCGCTTTACATACACCGAGATGTCTAGAGAGAATTCATGCAGCCCTCATTTAAGGAAAAATTCAACACAAATCTGAAACTAAGACCTCTCAATGAAGTATTAAAAGAGAAAAGCCCTACTTGGCCGAAACCTCTGACAATTGAACAATACTGAGAACGACAGAAGAAGAGAAAACAAGTGGAACAAATACATGTAACTCCAAAACAAAACAGAAAAGGAGGACAGAAGGTAAAAATTAACAACAAAATTAGCGAATTATATAGAATCATCCCATTAACGTTGGACCCGAAACAAAAACAAAAATTTATAAACGAAGTAAAAGAACTTAAGAAACAGAGAAGGAAGCTAACTAATAAAAACAAAAAGAAAAACAGCAATGGGCAACACCTAAACAAAGATGATGTTGTCATAAATAATGCCAATCCAGTCGTTTCATCAGCAATACAACCAACAATAACAGAAAATGAAAAAATACTAAAACACATAGAAATCGCGATTATTATAATAATCATTTTAATATCATTAAAAATTTTTTTAATAACAATTCAAAAATTCATAAAAAAATCAATTAGAAATGAAATTAATAAAGCTCAAACAATTTAAATAATACAAAAGAAAAAAATTTCTCTGCATTTCTCTGCCACATAAATGTGGACATGAAATTACACAGTCCTTCCTGTTCAGGTGTGACTGCTAATGTCGTAAGGGGGAATAACTCTTACGACGTGTGTGGGATTCGAACCCACACTCCCTCGGTGTTTGCAGTGTATTTTACACGCTCTTACCCACTAGACCACCGAAGCCCCAAAAACATTTTTTTAATTTAAAAACAAAAAAAAAATATATATACATGTAAAACTAATAATAACTTGTCAAATTTTTTTTATTTTTCAAGAATTTGTAATATCTAATAAATTTAAAAATCGTAATGTAATGAATCGTAATACTAAATAAATAATTAAATATATTAGTTAAAATTTACTTTACTTAAAAAAAAAAAAAAAAATTTTTTTAAAATCCTACATGTCAAGAGCAAACGAAATTGAAATCTAAAAAAAATATATAGAAAAATTAAATTAATTCACTTGATTATAGACAAAAACAAAAATTTCACTCAAAATTTCTGCACAGAGAAAAATAATCTTGCAGACGCTATTCAAACAAAATTTATTGAGAAATTAGAAATTAGCAATATTGAAGAGCCAGAATTATTTATAAATAACTTCTATCAATATTACTATAAAATAAAAGAAAAATTAAATCTTAAAACAAAAAATCTTAATAAAATGGACTTTGATATAAATAACACTTTGAAAATCATTCCGATTTTTGATGCCGACAAAACTAAATTACAGAATTTTTTAAGTATCACTAAGTACTTATATGAAAACGCTCTGACCGCGAAACAGAATTCCGCGAAAATTTAATAGGTTTTATTTGCAATACACGGTTGACGGACAAACCCAAAAACAAATTAGTTGGCATACAAAAACCAAAAAACCTAAAAAATTTAACAAACGCACTAAACGACGCTTACTAATATACTAGAACACAAACCATAGTACAATCAGAATTAATAAGCACCGTACAAGCTCACAGACCTTTACAGAAATATGTAGAAAGAATAGAAAAATTAATAGCAGAACTCAATACTATTCAAATTAAAGAAAAAGGAGAAGCAAACAGAGCGACGATATCTTCTTTAAACGATGAATACGCAATCGGACTATTTAAGAAGGGATTAAACGAAAATTTAGCAAATATACTATACGCCGCACAACCTAAAACACTGTCTTCAGCAGTAAAAATTGTAACGGAATCAGACTTATCAAAAAATAAACCAAATAAAATAATGTATTTAAATAAATACCATAATAACTACAGGAATTGAAACTTAAATAGAAATCAAAGAAACTTTCACCAGAATCAAAATAACAGAAACAATTCACAAAACAAGTAAATGTAACAGTAAGTCGATGCAACCGACTTATTAATGCCCTACACCTGAATAATTCGAATTAAATTAAAAATCCATAAGTTTTTCTGGCAGCTGCTTGAACTTCTTCCCTTTTCTGTCTTATTCAACTCGAATTTCAGGAACGTAAAAGAGGCATCCTCTTGGGATATGCTTGACACCTTTGTAAAAAATTTTAAGTTTCTATTTTTATTAATTTCGAAGATTGTTAGTCCTTGGGAGGTGTGTGTCAGGTACCCGAATTGCCATTCCAATTCATCGAATCCATCTCAGGAACATAAAGAAAACATGCCAGAACACCATTGTACTAAATCTAAAGGTTCTACTTTTGTTGGTTTTGGAGATATGCTCGTTGCTCTTGTGCTCGCCCGGAAGTATCCAAAATACGAACCCATGGTTCAAATTCTTTCAAATGTCAGTTTCCAATTTTACAGTAAAGGAAACATAACAGAACACCTTTGTACTAAAAACAAAAGTTCTATCTTTGTTGGTTGTGGAGATATACTCATTTGCTCTGGGGCTCGTCCGGAAGCTTCCAAGATTTGAACCCATGGACCAAATCCTCACAAATTTCAGAAACATAAATCAAACATGAAGGAACACCATTCTGCCTAATTTAAAGGTTATATCTTTGTTGCTTTTGGAGATAATATCATTTGCTCTGAGGCTCGTTGGGAAGCTTCCAAAATCCAAACCTATGGACTATATCCTCTTAAATTTCAGAGACATAAATCAAATGGGAAGGAACATCATTGTAAAAAATTTAAAGGTTCTATCTTTGTTGGTTTTGGAGATAATCTCGTTTGCTCTGGGGCTCGTTCGGAAGCTTCCAATATACGAATCCATTTTTCAAATTCTTTCAAATGTCAGTTTCCAATTTTATAGAAAAGGAAACATAACAGCACACTCTTGTACTAAAAATAAAGGTTCTTTCTTTGTTGGTTGTGGAGATATACTCGTTTGCTCTGGGGCTCGTTCGGAAGCTTCCAAGATCCGAACCCATGAACCAAATCCTCTTAAATTTCACATAAATCGAATGGGAAGGAACATCATTGAACAAAATTTAAAGGTTCTATCTTTCTCGGTTTTGGAGATAATCTCGTTTGCTCCGGAATCATTCGGAAGCTTCCAGAATCCGAACCCATGTACCGATTTTGTCCAAATTCGAACTTAGCCTTCCTTTCGTGATTAGTAACCTACTATATAAATTTCATCAAGATAGCTTCATTAGTTTTTGAGTTATCGTGCGAACGGACGGACGGACGGACATCGTTAAATCGACTCAGGAGGTGATCCTGATTCAGAATATATATACATGTCCATATCTAACTCGCTTCCTTTTGGTGGTTGCAAACACCATACCAAAGTTAAGATACCCTATACTTTAGGTGTAGGGTATAATAATAACATTAACAGTAACCGAAACAATAATAACAAGCGCCAATATAACATCTATAATAATAACAACCGCCAATATAACAATAATATAATAATAACAACCGCCAATATAACAACAACAATAATCGTCAACATAATAATTATAACTATACAGATACAAAAATTATCGAAATAATAATACCAGAAATATAAACCATCTTGCAATAACGCAGAAAAACGAGGTGAGCCTCGAAGTTTAATACCATGCCGAGGAAACATACAAATCCACAATGAACAAAAAATATTCTACATTAACAACAGAAAAATAAATTATATAACCATCCTAACAGATTTAACAAAGAAATCGTTAACATTTCTACTCGATATTTGAACAGAAATACCCATTCTTAAAGAACATTTAATTGACGAACCAGATTTCATTAATTCCGATAACATCTGTAAAATCACTGGCTTCAATGAACATATTGTATCATCACTAGGAAGTATAATTTCAAATCTTAAAATAGAAAACTTTAATTTAGAACATAAATTTAATGTTGTAACTTCCGATTTCCCGATACCAGTAGATGGCATTCTTGGGACAGATTTTATACATAACCATAATAGCTTAATAGACTTTGAGACTTTTACGATCACTTTAAAAATACAAAATAATGAAATAACATTACCAATAAAAACGCACATATCCGATTACCATAACATAATTATTCCGGCTAGAACAGAAATGGTACAACCAATTAATATCAATATAATAGCATTGTTTTTAGCAAAGACTTAGGCAAAGGGATCATTTTAGCAAATACTATAATTCCGGCAAAAGATATCCCACATTTTAAAATCTTAAACACTTCTAACAAACAAGCAACAATAACTAATTTAAAACCAAGTATAGAACCTCTAAAAAACTATAAAATAATAACAATAAGCCAAAATAAAATTAATAGGCAAAAACAACTTTTAGAAGAATTGAACATAAATAATTTACACACACAAGCTAAAACCACAGTTACTCAAATATGCAAAGATTTTTCAAGTATATTTAATTTAAAAAATGACAAATTAACATATAATAACTTTTACCAACAACATATAAGTTTACAAGACAAAACACCCGTATATATAAAAAATTCCCACAAACTCCCACAAACTCAGATCGAAGAAATACAAAAAGAATTAATTAAAAATAAACTAGTAGAACCTTCAAATAGGCCCTATAATTTTCCACTATTAATAGTACCTAAAAAATCAGCTAACGATAAAAAAAATTGAGATTAGTGGTAGATTACTGACAGATAAAAAAATAATTGATGACAAATTTCCGCTAACACGATTAGACGATATTTTAGACAACCTTAGAAGAGCTAAGTATTTTCCAACCTTAGAATTGAGTAATTCTTTCCATCAAATAAAACTTGACAACGAATCAAAACCTCTTACTGCCTTTTCAACTAATAAAGGACATTATCAATTTACAAGATTACCCTTTGGATTAAAAATATCCTCCAATAGTTTTCAAAGGATGCTTACTAAATCAGGTTTAGATTCAGAAACATTTATATATGTGGAAAATATAATAATATTCGGATGTAGTCTAAAACATTACAACGACAATCTAACAAAATTTTTTCAAGAATGAGATTATCTAATTTGAAATTAAATCCATCGAAATTAACCTTTTTGCAAACTGAAGTTACATACCTAGGACACCTCATAACACAAAATGGGATAAAACTTGACCCATCGAAATACGATACAATAGTTAATTATCCAACACCCACGAATGCAGACGAATCAAGACGATTTGTAGCCTTTGCAAATTATTACCGTAGATTCATAAACAATTTTTCAGAAATTACCATTAAATAATTTATCAAAAAAGAACGCAATTTTCGAGTGGACGACCGAATTTGAAAATTCATTTACTACTTTAAAGAACAAACTAATGAATTCACCTATACTTAAATTCCCAGATTCTAACAAAGAGTTCATAATAACTACAGACGCTTTAAATTATGCACTAGGAGCTGTATTATCACAAGGTGACATAGGCAATGATTTACCAATTGCATACGCCAGTAAATCCTTAAATAAACACGAACTCACGAACCCACTGGAGCATTTGAGCAAATAAGTATGAACACAGTAGGACCACTAAAGATATGTAATAATTATAGATACATCCTAACAGTTCAATGTGAGTTAACCAAATACGTGGAAGCCATCCCACTTGAAACTAAAGAAGCAGCAACTATCGCGAAAACACTTGTAAATAATATTATACAAAAAGATACGGTAATTCATCTGTAAGACATTTAACATAGAACACTTGAAATCGACGCCTTACCACCATGAAACACTAGGATTAATAGAACGAAATCATAGAGTACTGAATCAATATCTATTATCATTTACACAAGATTACCAATGGGATGAATGGATCCCATACTTCACATATTGTTACAACACGACACCCCATTCAGATACAAATTACTCGCCTTTCGAATTAATTTTCGGAAAGATATCAAGTCTACCTACCAAATTTAATATAAACTCTAATATACCTATTTTAGATATTAATGATTACGTGTTATAATTGAAAACAAGATTAAATTTCGCTGCCCAAAAAGCTAATAAGATGTTAAATATAGCTAAGAAAGATAGAAAAGAAAAACATGATAAAAATGTAAAACCTATCAAATTTAAAACTAATGATTTAGTATTTATAAAGAATGAAAAGAAAAATAAATTAGACAGTCCATACAAAGGACCGTACAAAATAATAAAAACAAATGGTACTACTTCTGTAATAAAAATAAAAAAAAAAAAGAAATCCACAATAATAATCTTAAATTATTTTTGAAAGAATAAAAAAAAAAAAAAAAAAAAATTTTTTTTTTTATTAATAAAATTCAGAATCATTGAAGTATACTCGTAAATATAAATTAAGTAAATGTAAATATAAGTCTAGTCTAGTTATTATAAGAAACTTGCTACAGAATATAAAAATAAAATTTTAGTTATCATAAGACTATTAACAATTTTTTTTAAGTCAATTTTTATATAAGATGCAAAAAAAAAAAATATATAAAATTTAAGATTGAAATTACAAAATCTAAGATATTTCATATGAACATGTAGATATATAGCACAATATTTTTCACTCTTTTTGAGATTGATTTGATTTTTTTTACGGTAAGGTTGTAGTGATCACACTACAATACTTTTTCCGATTACAATCCTAAACCATATTCAACAGTAATTCAATAACTCCGTTTAATTTTGTTATTTAACATACAAATACCTAACGTAAACAATTTTAATTATGTCATACTTAATATGAGTTCAATACCTCCAAAACAAACTTTCAATTTCTTTTTAAATTTCAGAATCTTAGGATTCAGCAAAAAAATAAAACATACAAACAAAACAGTGAAAAGTACGCTTACTATATGCACATATGTAAAAACTGTAATATTATAAGTTGTACTTACCGCCTATTGTTATTGTGCAACATATGCATTTACATGTTAATATAAATAATTTTCTTTCTTATAAATTACGCAACATTGTGAACGAATTTTTTTGTTAATAAATTTTTTTGTATGATAAATTTAAGTAATACAATAATATGTATGTATGTTTGTAGGTGTATAGGCAGTACATAGATAATAAAAATGTTGTATGTATAGGTAATATGTATTACATATATTAGGGGTCGTAGTTATAAATAATTTAAATTGTAATTTTTTTTCTCTAAGTAAAATTAAAGTGTAAAAATATCTCTATATTGCGTAAAACTGTTGCAATAATAATTTCATCTGTTCCTTTTATTGTTAATGGATGAATATTTATAACAATAAAACCGTTATAAATTTATATTTCTTACATGCATACATATACATATGAACTGTATTAAAAAAAAAAGTACTGTATTCAAATTTCCGAAATGTCAAGGTCTTTCGCTTCTTTAAAATTGATCCAGGCTGGACTACGTTCATGGAAACTTTGGCATCCAAAAGTGACACCAATTTTGTCACTAGGGTCAACGTTTTCAATTAAATTGCTGAATAATTCTTCAATACCGGTTTTAATCCTTCTTTGGATCTTTGTAGTGTGGTACTGGATTTATAATAAACTCCAATTTTTTTCCAAAAATGTTGAATCGTTTTACATTCATTGATTTTATTGATTTTACCGTGAATTTTTCTGTATTCATTTTTATTTCTTTTTTTTAATTTCTGATTTTTTATTTTATTAAGACAAGCGACTGCAAACGTTTCTAATTCTAGAATTTTCACTCTATTAACAATTTTTTAACTTTTTACACAATATATACATAATGTCTTGCTTGTTATTTGAAAAAATTATTTCAAAGATATAAACAAATCTGCTTTATTTTCTTTTTATTATACCCTACACCTAAAGTATAGGGTATATTAACTTTGGTATGGTGTTTGTAACCACCAAAAGGAAGCGAGTTAGGTATAGACATGTATATATATTCTGAATCAGGATCACCGCCGGAGTCGATTTAGCGATGTCCGTCCGTCCGTCCGTCCGTCCGTCCGTACGCACGATAACTCAAAAAATAATGATGCTATCTTGATGAAATTTATATAGTAGGTTACTAATTACGAAAGAAAGGCTAAGTTCGAATCTGGACAAAATCCGTCCATGGGTTCGGATTCTGGAAGCTTCCGAATGATTCCGGGCTTTTGGAGATAATCTCCGCAAACGAGATTATCTCCAAAAGCAACAAAGATAGAATCTTCAAATTTTGTACAATGATGTTTCTTCCCGTTCGATTTATGTCTCTGAAATTTAAGAGGATTTGGTCCAAGGGTTTGGGTTTTGGAAGCTTCCGAACGAGCACCAGAGCAAATGAGATTATCTCCAAAACCAACAAAGATAGACTCTTTAAATTTGGCAGGGTGGTGTTCTTTCATGTTTTATTTAAGTCTCTGAAATGTGAGAAGATTTGGTCCATGGGTTCGGCTTTTGGAAACTTCCGAACGAGCCCCAGAGCAAACGAGATTATCTCCCAAACCCATAAAGATAGAACCTTTACTTTTGGCAGAATGGTGTTCTTTCATGTATGATTTAGGCCTCTGAAATTTAAGAGGATTTGGTCCATGGGTTTGGATTTGGAAGCTTCCGAACTAGCACCAGAGCAAATGAGATTATCTCCAAAACCAACAAAGATATAACCTTTAAATTTGGCAGGGTGGTGTTCTTTCATGTATGATTTAGGCCTCTGAAATTTAAGAGGATTTGGTCCATGGGTTTGGATTTGGAAGCTTCCGAACGAGCACCAGAGCAAATGAGATTATCTCCAAAACCAACAAAGATATAACCTTTAAATTTGGCAGGGTGGTGTTCCTTCCCGTTTGATTTATGTCTCTGAAATTTAAGAGGATTTGGTCCATGGGTTTGGATTTGGAAGCTTCCGAACAAGCCCCAGAGCAAATGAGATTATCTCCAAAACCAATAAAGATATAACCTTTACTTTTGGCAGAATGGTGTTCTTTCATGTATGATTTAGGCCTCTGAAATTTAAGAGGATTTGGTCCATGGGTTTGGATTTGGAAGCTTCCGAACGAGCACCAGAGCAAATGAGATTATCTCCAAAACCAACAAAGATATAACCTTTAAATTTGGCAGGGTGGTGTTCTTTCATGTTTTATTTAAGTCTCTGAAATGTGAGAAGATTTGGTCCATGGGTTCGGCTTTTGGAAACTTCCGAACGAGCCCCAGAGCAAACGAGATTATCTCCAAAACCAATAAAGATAGAACCTTTAAATTTTTTATAATGATGTTTCTTCCAGTTTGATTTATGTCTCTAAAATTTAAGAGGATGTGGTCCATGGGTTTGGATTTTGGAAGCTTCCGAACGAGCCCCAGAGCAAATGAGATGATCTCCAAAAACAACAAATATATATAACCTTTAAATTTGGCCGAATGGTGTTTTTTCATGTTTGATTTAAGTCTCTGAAATTTGAGAGGATTTGGCCATGGGTTTAAATTTGAAAGAATTTGAACCGTGGATTCGAATTTTGGAAGCTTCCCAACGAGCCGCAGAGCAAATGAGATTATATCCAATACGAACAAAGGTAGAACCTTTGAATTTGGTACAATGGTGTTCTTTCGTGTTTGATTTATGTCTCTGAAATTTAAGAGAATTTGGTCCATGGGTTTGGTTTTGGAAGCTTCCGAACGAGCACCAGAGCAAATGAGATTATCTCCAAAACCAATAAAGATAGAACCTTTAAATTTTTTATAATGATGTTTCTTCCAGTTTGATTTATGTCTCTAAAATTTAAGAGGATGTGGTCCATGGGTTTGGATTTTGGAAGCTTCCGAACGAGCCCCAGAGCAAATGAGATTATCTCCAAAAACAACAAATATATAACCTTTACTTTTGGCATAATGGTGTTCTTTCATGTATGATTTAGGCCTCTGAAATTTGAGAGGATTTGGTCCTTGGGTTCGGATTTTGAAAGCTTCCGAACGAGCCTCAGAGCAAATGATATTATCTCCAAATGCAACAAAGATATAACCTTTAAATTAGGCAGAATGGTGTTCCTTCATGTTTGATTTATGTTTCTGAAATTTGTGAGGATTTGGTCCATGGGTTCAAATCTTGAAAGCTTCCGGACGAGCCCCAGATCAAACGAGTATATCTCCACAACCAACAAAGATAGAACTTTTATTTTTAGTACAAAGGTTTTCTGTTATGTTTCCTTTTCTGTAAAATTGGAAACTGACATTTGAAAGAATTTGAACCATGGGTTCGTATTTTGGAAACTTCCGAACGAGCACAAGAGCAACGAGCATATCTCCAAAACCAACAAAAGTAGAACCTTTAAATTTAATAGAATGGTGTTCTGGCAAGTTTTCTTTATGTTCCTGAGATGGATTCGATGAATTTGAGTGGCAATTCGGGTAGCTGACACAAACATCCCAAGGACTACCAATCTTCGAAAATAATTAATATAGAAACTTAAAATTTTATACAAGGGTGTTATACAAGCATATCCCAGCATATACAAACATACAAGCATATCCCAAGCGGATGCCTCTTTTACGTTCTTGATATTCGAGTTGAATAAGACAGAAAAGGGAAGAAGTTCAAGCAGCTGCCAAAAACACTTATGGATTTTTAATTTAATTCGAATTATTCAGGTGTAGGGTATTAATAAGTCGGTTGCATCGACTTACTGTTACATTTACTTGTTTTTATACTATTATGTACCACTGTACCAAAAGCAATTACTCGTAACTTATTTTGAATTGCTTTTTATTCCCTTTTTTTTTAACATTCTTGCATAACAATAAAATCTTATAAGGTGATATTAACAATGTTTTCTTTCCTCTTCTTTAAATACTTCATATAAAAAAAAAAACAAGAAGAAATAAATTTATCTCAAAATTGCATCAATTTTGTCAAGGTTGAATCTTTATATGTAAGATTTGAATAACCAGTTTGCATTTTTTCTTTTAATTTTTAAAAATAGTTGCAAAATTTTAAAGAAACGTTGTTACACTTATTTTGTTCTGTTTTCATTTTTCTCTTTAAATTTTATAAAGCATTTTTTCTTGTTACAATTAAATAATGGTTTTTCTTTCCTCTTCTTTAAATACTTGTCATAAAAAAAAAACGTCAAAAAAAATAAGAAATAATCTCATCTCAAAAATGCAAACATAAAAAAAAGCATTTTTTCTTACTATTTCCATGTTTACCTATTACTTAAAACAAATATACAATCTTTATAAAGAACTAGACTTGTCTGGTGGCCGCCGCCGCCTGTTTGACCTACTTCTATGACATTAACCTACTTCCTGTCTGATCTAATTACGGTTTGACCTACTTCCAGGTGACCGTGATCTACTGACCTGTCTGGCTCAAGTGCCTACCTATCTACTCTTTTGTTAGCAGATTCAATATTAATCTTATGTTTGTTTTGTATTTGTTTAGTTTTTATTATTTTTTACTTCTAATATTTTTGAATGAAAAAAAAAATCATGTACATTACATAATAATGTAAATGGATGTATGAATGAATGCACGTCCATTATTTTTTACGATTTCATTGCTTATTATTGTTATTGAAACAAAATGTTGTTAAATTATTAGAAGTTATTTTGCTTTGATATAAATTATTATGTAAAAAATCTATAAATTTTGGCATTGTACTTTTCTTGTAGTGGCGGTCGGTCCTGTGGTGGAGATAGCTGATTTTTTTTTTCATTCAACCAATTATGTACACATATGCATGTTGTATATTGTTTTTGTTTGAAAAACACATGATTTTCTTAAAATTTTCGCAAAAAGCTACATACTGTGAACGTGGTATGCATTAATTTTGTCTAGTTCAAAACGTAAACGAAAAGATATATACCCTATTAGAAAAAAACCACATTTTTTTTTGTGTTTAATTTTTTCTATTAAAACAATATAAAAAATCATAGCATCACAGAAACAACAACAACCCAATATCAAATAGTCATCACACTCATAACCAAATAATATATATATGTATGTATGTTTGTAGGTGTATAGACAGTATATAGATAATAAAAATATTGTATGTATAGGTAATATGTATTACATATATGAGGGGTCGTAGTTATAAATAATTTAAATTGTAAGTTTTTTTCTCTAAGTAAAATTAAAGTCTAACAATATCTCTATATGTATTGTGTAAAACTGTTGCAATAATAATTTCATCTGTTCCTTTTATTGTTAATGGATGAATATTTTTAACAATAAAACCGTTATAAATTTCTATTATTTACATGAATACTTATACATATGTACTGTATTCAAAAAAAAGTAGAAAAAAAAAATACACACATACCTAATTCTGTTGGTTGTTTAGCGTAGGTATAAGTTAACAGAAAAATTTAAAAATTTATAGTTATGCATTTGTTGCTTCCAGCTTTTATTTAATTTCAATTTTCACAAAAATTTCAATTTTTTTAATTTCACAAAAATATGCTATTAACAATTTATTTTCTACTTTTTAGTTCAAAAAAGCTGTTCAAAAAAATTTTTTTTATTTATTTTATTTTATTCTTTTTAGTAACGACAAATATAAGTATTCAAAATTTAAATAAAAATATTGCAATTTTATAATATTCTTTATTTCCACTTAAAAATGCGACCCTTTAAAAACTTTGATTTATATACTTCCTTGTTTTTTCTTTCTTTTATAGCATGACATTTTAATATTTCTTTTTTTCTATCTGTTATGTGTGTAAATATCAGATGTGCACATATACATAAGAAATAGTCTTTAAAAATATTTAAAAACAATCAAAATAACATTTTTTGTTCTCTTTTTTTTCTATTCGTTTTTATTTTTCTTCCAGTATTACATTTTACTTTTTTTTTCTGTTATTTAGGTACGCCAAGTATTTCTTTTTTTTTTTTAAATGTTTAATTTATACATGCATTCTATTTAAAAAATATAAATTATAACCTATAGAACATTCTGAATTTTTTTTTATTCGTTTATATTTACTATCCATTCATATGCATACATAAAATTTTTTTTGTTCGTTTATGTTTACGGTCCATTCATATAAATATAACTGTTGCCTACATATTAAAAAATAATAAATCGATAAATCAACTAAATAATAATAGTTGGGAATTTGGGAATTTGGTGTGATTGTGTTAGCAGATTTTTAATAGTACAGCACACATAAAAATATGCATACCATTTTTGTACATGTTTGTACCTACATATGTAGTAAAAAAATTTGGTTTTAAAAGTATGTAATTGAGAATATATTAAATTGCTTACTTCTAAATGCTAATGTTTTTGAATTAAAAAAAAATTATTTTGCTTTTTCTAGACGATGTAGATATATATGTATGTATGTACATAACATATATTTTATGATTAATTCATAATTATTGTTATTGAAAAGAAAAATATTGTTGTTATTTACTATTTTTAAAAAAGACTGGATTTCTTATTTTTAATATATTCTTTTTGTTGTTTAATGTTTTTACATAATTGGAAATATATTCTTAGTTTTTATACTTCAGAAAAAGGCATTAGTGGTGCAGATCATCATTCCCTAATAGATCTTAATTTAAAGGCAGCTCCCAATTTAGATATCAATGTTAGGGCCATAATATGCGATTTTAATATGTTAAGAGTTTCGAAAGAAAAGCCCTAATTTAATTATAATTAAGAAAGGAAAAACACATATCTATATAAATATTATAAATAAACACATTGCTTTTATAAATAAAAATGTATACTAAAAATCAATTGATTTGATGAAAAAAAACTTAAATTTATCACTTGCTTACTAAATTTTAAGTAAATGCATATTAAATTTTACACTGTCTCCTCAAGTTCGGCACATTAATTTGTTTACACATTCATATCTTTCATATTCATCGCTTTCAAACTAAAAATATTTTCGAAGCACATATTATTACATATTTTGAAGTATGTATCTATGTATATGTACGCATACAATGCAATGGGCTACATAAAAAACAATAGTCTTTTATAGAAAAAAAAACATTTATCTATTACGTATACGTATTGGTATTGGTGAGTTTAGTAAATTTAGATAAAATGTTTTATTTTGGTTCTGTAATAATTCTGTTAAAAATTCTGTTATATCTTTGTATGAAAATTTAATTTTGAAATTATGCTAATTTCTCTAATGTTTTTCGATATTATTATTTTAAAATCAAGTATTGTCATCGGGATCTGATCTAATGAAGAAAATTTCAAGTCTCTAGCTCAACGGGAAGTGTGTTTAAAATGGCTTCTAAGATTCCATCCTTTACCCAACCAAGTTAATAAAAAGCTGTTAATAAATTTAAATTTAAATTATATACGAATAATATAGATTTATATATTTGTTTTTGCGTAATATTAAAATTATACAAACAAACTCATAAAAATTTATTTTTTCCAATTTTATATATTTATACAGTATGAAGAAGCTATATGATTTATAAATCTATAAAAACAGCATAAAAAATACAACATTTTGATTTTGAAATACAGTTTGTAAAAATTATGTTAACGTTCTATTAATTAAAAAATGAATAGAAGAAGTTATTTTGTTTAAAATATTAAAAAAAAAAAAAAAATCAATTAGACTCGAACTCTAATTTTAAAACCATTGCTCGATTAAGAATACCCCACCCTAACACTGCACCACACACTCATATGAAACATGATTACATAAATTCAATTACATTTTAAAATTTATCTAAAATGACAAACTATATTTTTAAAATTTTGTTTATAGGTAGGAAAAAAAGTGAAAAAAAGCAAAGAAAAAGAGGGAAATTTAAAATTTAACGGAAACAAAAGAACAAAAAAGAGCGTCTTATTTGAATATATTATAGATTTATATTATACTTATACATATATGATACATATATGTATACATGTATAGACAGTATATAGATAATAAAAATATTGTATGTATAGGTAATATGTATTACATATATGAGGGGTCGTAGTTATAAATAATTTAAATTGTAAGTTTTTTTCTCTAAGTAAAATTAAAGTCTAACAATATCTCTATATGTATTGTGTAAAACTGTTGCAATAATAATTTCATCTGTTCCTTTTATTGTTAATGGATGAATATTTTTAACAATAAAACCGTTATAAATTTCTATTATTTACATGAATACTTATACATATGTACTGTATTCAAAAAAAAGTAGAAAAAAAAAAATACACACATACCTAATTCTGTTGAAATTAGGTATGTGTGTATTTCCCAAGGACTATCAATCTTCGAAAATAATTAATATAGAAACTTAAAATTTTATACAAGGGTGTTATACAAGCATATCCCAGCATATACAAACATACAAGCATATCCCAAGCGGATGCCTCTTTTACGTTCTTGATATTCGAGTTGAATAAGACAGAAAAGGGAAGAAGTTCAAGCAGCTGCCAAAAACACTTATGGATTTTTAATTTAATTCGAATTATTCAGGTGTAGGGTATTAATAAGTCGGTTGCATCGACTTACTGTTACATTTACTTGTTTTTATACTATTATGTACCACTGTACCAAAAGCAATTACTCGTAACTTATTTTGAATTGCTTTTTATTCCCTTTTTTTTTAACATTCTTGCATAACAATAAAATCTTATAAGGTGATATTAACAATGTTTTCTTTCCTCTTCTTTAAATACTTCATATAAAAAAAAAAACAAGAAGAAATAAATTTATCTCAAAATTGCATCAATTTTGTCAAGGTTGAATCTTTATATGTAAGATTTGAATAACCAGTTTGCATTTTTTCTTTTAATTTTTAAAAATAGTTGCAAAATTTTAAAGAAACGTTGTTACACTTATTTTGTTCTGTTTTCATTTTTCTCTTTAAATTTTATAAAGCATTTTTTCTTGTTACAATTAAATAATGGTTTTTCTTTCCTCTTCTTTAAATACTTGTCATAAAAAAAAAACGTCAAAAAAAATAAGAAATAATCTCATCTCAAAAATGCAAACATAAAAAAAAGCATTTTTTCTTACTATTTCCATGTTTACCTATTACTTAAAACAAATATACAATCTTTATAAAGAACTAGACTTGTCTGGTGGCCGCCGCCGCCTGTTTGACCTACTTCTATGACATTAACCTACTTCCTGTCTGATCTAATTACGGTTTGACCTACTTCCAGGTGACCGTGATCTACTGACCTGTCTGGCTCAAGTGCCTACCTATCTACTCTTTTGTTAGCAGATTCAATATTAATCTTATGTTTGTTTTGTATTTGTTTAGTTTTTATTATTTTTTACTTCTAATATTTTTGAATGAAAAAAAAAATCATGTACATTACATAATAATGTAAATGGATGTATGAATGAATGCACGTCCATTATTTTTTACGATTTCATTGCTTATTATTGTTATTGAAACAAAATGTTGTTAAATTATTAGAAGTTATTTTGCTTTGATATAAATTATTATGTAAAAAATCTATAAATTTTGGCATTGTACTTTTCTTGTAGTGGCGGTCGGTCCTGTGGTGGAGATAGCTGATTTTTTTTTTCATTCAACCAATTATGTACACATATGCATGTTGTATATTGTTTTTGTTTGAAAAACACATGATTTTCTTAAAATTTTCGCAAAAAGCTACATACTGTGAACGTGGTATGCATTAATTTTGTCTAATTCAAAACGTAAACGAAAAGATATATACCCTATTAGAAAAAAACCACATTTTTTTTTGTGTTTAATTTTTTCTATTAAAACAATATAAAAAATCATAGCATCACAGAAACAACAACAACCCAATATCAAATAGTCATCACACTCATAACCAAATAATATATATATGTATGTATGTTTGTAGGTGTATAGACAGTATATAGATAATAAAAATATTGTATGTATAGGTAATATGTATTACATATATGAGGGGTCGTAGTTATAAATAATTTAAATTGTAAGTTTTTTTCTCTAAGTAAAATTAAAGTCTAACAATATCTCTATATGTATTGTGTAAAACTGTTGCAATAATAATTTCATCTGTTCCTTTTATTGTTAATGGATGAATATTTTTAACAATAAAACCGTTATAAATTTCTATTATTTACATGAATACTTATACATATGTACTGTATTCAAAAAAAAGTAGAAAAAAAAAATACACACATACCTAATTCTGTTGGTTGTTTAGCGTAGGTATAAGTTAACAGAAAAATTTAAAAATTTATAGTTATGCATTTGTTGCTTCCAGCTTTTATTTAATTTCAATTTTCACAAAAATTTCAATTTTTTTAATTTCACAAAAATATGCTATTAACAATTTATTTTCTACTTTTTAGTTCAAAAAAGCTGTTCAAAAAAATTTTTTTTATTTATTTTATTTTATTCTTTTTAGTAACGACAAATATAAGTATTCAAAATTTAAATAAAAATATTGCAATTTTATAATATTCTTTATTTCCACTTAAAAATGCGACCCTTTAAAAACTTTGATTTATATACTTCCTTGTTTTTTCTTTCTTTTATAGCATGACATTTTAATATTTCTTTTTTTCTATCTGTTATGTGTGTAAATATCAGATGTGCACATATACATAAGAAATAGTCTTTAAAAATATTTAAAAACAATCAAAATAACATTTTTTGTTCTCTTTTTTTTCTATTCGTTTTTATTTTTCTTCCAGTATTACATTTTACTTTTTTTTTCTGTTATTTAGGTACGCCAAGTATTTCTTTTTTTTTTTTAAATGTTTAATTTATACATGCATTCTATTTAAAAAATATAAATTATAACCTATAGAACATTCTGAATTTTTTTTTATTCGTTTATATTTACTATCCATTCATATGCATACATAAAATTTTTTTTGTTCGTTTATGTTTACGGTCCATTCATATAAATATAACTGTTGCCTACATATTAAAAAATAATAAATCGATAAATCAACTAAATAATAATAGTTGGGAATTTGGGAATTTGGTGTGATTGTGTTAGCAGATTTTTAATAGTACAGCACACATAAAAATATGCATACCATTTTTGTACATGTTTGTACCTACATATGTAGTAAAAAAATTTGGTTTTAAAAGTATGTAATTGAGAATATATTAAATTGCTTACTTCTAAATGCTAATGTTTTTGAATTAAAAAAAAATTATTTTGCTTTTTCTAGACGATGTAGATATATATGTATGTATGTACATAACATATATTTTATGATTAATTCATAATTATTGTTATTGAAAAGAAAAATATTGTTGTTATTTACTATTTTTAAAAAAGACTGGATTTCTTATTTTTAATATATTCTTTTTGTTGTTTAATGTTTTTACATAATTGGAAATATATTCTTAGTTTTTATACTTCAGAAAAAGGCATTAGTGGTGCAGATCATCATTCCCTAATAGATCTTAATTTAAAGGCAGCTCCCAATTTAGATATCAATGTTAGGGCCATAATATGCGATTTTAATATGTTAAGAGTTTCGAAAGAAAAGCCCTAATTTAATTATAATTAAGAAAGGAAAAACACATATCTATATAAATATTATAAATAAACACATTGCTTTTATAAATAAAAATGTATACTAAAAATCAATTGATTTGATGAAAAAAAACTTAAATTTATCACTTGCTTACTAAATTTTAAGTAAATGCATATTAAATTTTACACTGTCTCCTCAAGTTCGGCACATTAATTTGTTTACACATTCATATCTTTCATATTCATCGCTTTCAAACTAAAAATATTTTCGAAGCACATATTATTACATATTTTGAAGTATGTATCTATGTATATGTACGCATACAATGCAATGGGCTACATAAAAAACAATAGTCTTTTATAGAAAAAAAAAACATTTATCTATTACGTATACGTATTGGTATTGGTGAGTTTAGTAAATTTAGATAAAATGTTTTATTTTGGTTCTGTAATAATTCTGTTAAAAATTCTGTTATATCTTTGTATGAAAATTTAATTTTGAAATTAAGCTAATTTCTCTAATGTTTTTCGATATTATTATTTTAAAATCAAGTATTGTCATCGGGATCTGATCTAATGAAGAAAATTTCAAGTCTCTAGCTCAACGGGAAGTGTGTTTAAAATGGCTTCTAAGATTCCATCCTTTACCCAACCAAGTTAATAAAAAGCTGTTAATAAATTTAAATTTAAATTATATACGAATAATATAGATTTATATATTTGTTTTTGCGTAATATTAAAATTATACAAACAAACTCATAAAAATTTATTTTTTCCAATTTTATATATTTATACAGTATGAAGAAGCTATATGATTTATAAATCTATAAAAACAGCATAAAAAATACAACATTTTGATTTTGAAATACAGTTTGTAAAAATTATGTTAACGTTCTATTAATTAAAAAATGAATAGAAGAAGTTATTTTGTTTAAAATATTAAAAAAAAAAAAAAAATCAATTAGACTCGAACTCTAATTTTAAAACCATTGCTCGATTAAGAATACCCCACCCTAACACTGCACCACACACTCATATGAAACATGATTACATAAATTCAATTACATTTTAAAATTTATCTAAAATGACAAACTATATTTTTAAAATTTTGTTTATAGGTAGGAAAAAAAGTGAAAAAAAGCAAAGAAAAAGAGGGAAATTTAAAATTTAACGGAAACAAAAGAACAAAAAAGAGCGTCTTATTTGAATATATTATAGATTTATATTATACTTATACATATATGATACATATATGTATACATGTATAGACAGTATATAGATAATAAAAATATTGTATGTATAGGTAATATGTATTACATATATGAGGGGTCGTAGTTATAAATAATTTAAATTGTAAGTTTTTTTCTCTAAGTAAAATTAAAGTCTAACAATATCTCTATATGTATTGTGTAAAACTGTTGCAATAATAATTTCATCTGTTCCTTTTATTGTTAATGGATGAATATTTTTAACAATAAAACCGTTATAAATTTCTATTATTTACATGAATACTTATACATATGTACTGTATTCAAAAAAAAGTAGAAAAAAAAAAATACACACATACCTAATTCTGTTGGTTGTTTAGCGTAGGTATAAGTTAACAGAAAAATTTAAAAATTTATAGTTATGCATTTGTTGCTTCCAGCTTTTATTTAATTTCAATTTTCACAAAAATTTCAATTTTTTTAATTTCACAAAAATATGCTATTAACAATTTATTTTCTACTTTTTAGTTCAAAAAAGCTGTTCAAAAAAATTTTTTTTATTTATTTTATTTTATTCTTTTTAGTAACGACAAATATAAGTATTCAAAATTTAAATAAAAATATTGCAATTTTATAATATTCTTTATTTCCACTTAAAAATGCGACCCTTTAAAAACTTTGATTTATATACTTCCTTGTTTTTTCTTTCTTTTATAGCATGACATTTTAATATTTCTTTTTTTCTATCTGTTATGTGTGTAAATATCAGATGTGCACATATACATAAGAAATAGTCTTTAAAAATATTTAAAAACAATCAAAATAACATTTTTTGTTCTCTTTTTTTTCTATTCGTTTTTATTTTTCTTCCAGTATTACATTTTACTTTTTTTTTCTGTTATTTAGGTACGCCAAGTATTTCTTTTTTTTTTTAAATGTTTAATTTATACATGCATTCTATTTAAAAAATATAAATTATAACCTATAGAACATTCTGAATTTTTTTTTATTCGTTTATATTTACTATCCATTCATATGCATACATAAAATTTTTTTTGTTCGTTTATGTTTACGGTCCATTCATATAAATATAACTGTTGCCTACATATTAAAAAATAATAAATCGATAAATCAACTAAATAATAATAGTTGGGAATTTGGGAATTTGGTGTGATTGTGTTAGCAGATTTTTAATAGTACAGCACACATAAAAATATGCATACCATTTTTGTACATGTTTGTACCTACATATGTAGTAAAAAAATTTGGTTTTAAAAGTATGTAATTGAGAATATATTAAATTGCTTACTTCTAAATGCTAATGTTTTTGAATTAAAAAAAAATTATTTTGCTTTTTCTAGACGATGTAGATATATATGTATGTATGTACATAACATATATTTTATGATTAATTCATAATTATTGTTATTGAAAAGAAAAATATTGTTGTTATTTACTATTTTTAAAAAAGACTGGATTTCTTATTTTTAATATATTCTTTTTGTTGTTTAATGTTTTTACATAATTGGAAATATATTCTTAGTTTTTATACTTCAGAAAAAGGCATTAGTGGTGCAGATCATCATTCCCTAATAGATCTTAATTTAAAGGCAGCTCCCAATTTAGATATCAATGTTAGGGCCATAATATGCGATTTTAATATGTTAAGAGTTTCGAAAGAAAAGCCCTAATTTAATTATAATTAAGAAAGGAAAAACACATATCTATATAAATATTATAAATAAACACATTGCTTTTATAAATAAAAATGTATACTAAAAATCAATTGATTTGATGAAAAAAAACTTAAATTTATCACTTGCTTACTAAATTTTAAGTAAATGCATATTAAATTTTACACTGTCTCCTCAAGTTCGGCACATTAATTTGTTTACACATTCATATCTTTCATATTCATCGCTTTCAAACTAAAAATATTTTCGAAGCACATATTATTACATATTTTGAAGTATGTATCTATGTATATGTACGCATACAATGCAATGGGCTACATAAAAAACAATAGTCTTTTATAGAAAAAAAAAACATTTATCTATTACGTATACGTATTGGTATTGGTGAGTTTAGTAAATTTAGATAAAATGTTTTATTTTGGTTCTGTAATAATTCTGTTAAAAATTCTGTTATATCTTTGTATGAAAATTTAATTTTGAAATTAAGCTAATTTCTCTAATGTTTTTCGATATTATTATTTTAAAATCAAGTATTGTCATCGGGATCTGATCTAATGAAGAAAATTTCAAGTCTCTAGCTCAACGGGAAGTGTGTTTAAAATGGCTTCTAAGATTCCATCCTTTACCCAACCAAGTTAATAAAAGGCTGTTAATAAATTTAAATTTAAATTATATACGAATAATATAGATTTATATATTTGTTTTTGCGTAATATTAAAATTATACAAACAAACTCATAAAAATTTATTTTTTCCAATTTTATATATTTATACAGTATGAAGAAGCTATATGATTTATAAATCTATAAAAACAGCATAAAAAATACAACATTTTGATTTTGAAATACAGTTTGTAAAAATTATGTTAACGTTCTATTAATTAAAAAATGAATAGAAGAAGTTATTTTGTTTAAAATATTAAAAAAAAAAAAAAAATCAATTAGACTCGAACTCTAATTTTAAAACCATTGCTCGATTAAGAATACCCCACCCTAACACTGCACCACACACTCATATGAAACATGATTACATAAATTCAATTACATTTTAAAATTTATCTAAAATGACAAACTATATTTTTAAAATTTTGTTTATAGGTAGGAAAAAAAGTGAAAAAAAGCAAAGAAAAAGAGGGAAATTTAAAATTTAACGGAAACAAAAGAACAAAAAAGAGCGTCTTATTTGAATATATTATAGATTTATATTATACTTATACATATATGATACATATATTCATATGTGCACATACATATGCACATATATTCTTTATATGGGTTTTTTATAAAAATGGAAAATTATTAATTATTAAATTAATAATGAAAATCAGAAAATTTTGGAAAAATATTGATAATAGTAAGATGACTGTACTGAATGTTTATCTATATATATATAATATCTATATATATATAATATATATATATATATAATATTATAAAAAAATGAAAGTCGGTTGGTAAATCATTGAGTAAAATGATTTTAAATGTCTATCATTTACAGAATAAATATTATGATCATGATATTAATCAAAGCAATCTTTGAAAAAAAATTAAATAATTTTTTTTCTTCTTATTTCTTCTTTCTTACACTATATTTTTTCTTATGAAGTGTAAAATTTACTGTATATTATGATTATTTCAATTTATTGGAGTACCTACATATTTGGTGAATTCAAACAATTTTAACAACTAATTAAACAGTTTTTTTTAAAACTATTATAAAAAGCATTTGTAGTTATTAAAACTTTATATTTTGTACTTACTTATTTATATATGTATGTATATAGTATACTGATTTATAATTTTTTTTTTCTATTTTTTTGATAAAAAAATTTTGATTTACTAAATTAAAAAAAAATATTAATGTGTAGTGGTGTAGTAATATTTGGTAAATTAAGAATTTTTTATTTTTAAACTAAGTTTATTAAATTAAAATTAAATTTTTATAACACAATTTTATTTATTTTAAACTATTATAAACAGCATCTGTAGTTATTAACACTTTATATTTTGTACTTACTAATTAATCTATAAACTAATTTATTTTAATAATAATTTTTTTATTATAAAACTGCATTATTTTATTTGCTATTTGCTAAACTATTTAATATATTACATATAAAAATTTCAAATTTATTATTAAAGAAGTGGTAGATAGAGATTATATTAGTGGCGATACTATAGATTTATTTAGCAGAATTTTGAGTGAAAATTCTGAGTTGCGTCCAATGAGTGTTTATGTCATGGGTGCCCTACGCACAGTTAGGCCCATCCAATATGGTGTAAAACATATCCAGATAATGTCTACAGACGTTTATGATATGTACTTATTATGACGGTTCAGTAGTACATGTGTACGATAGTCTTAACGGCAAATGTTTAAGTAACCAACAAAAATTATTTTTGCGGCAATGTATCGGTACAGCAACAACCAAATTATATAGATTGTGGAGGTTTTGCAATGGCTTTTGCAACTTCTATTGCTTTGGACGACATCCTTCCAGTGATGAATGTGATATTTCTATAATGCGTGGGCATCTTGAAAATATATTAGAAAAAGTAATTTGGCAGTCATTTTCTGTAACTGCAAAGAAAAGGGGACGACCAAACAAAATTAATCGTGGCCGTCCTAAAACATCTAATATTCCTAGGGAAGATCAAATTAAAAATGCTAAAAAAAGACACTTCCAAGCACTTCGTGAAGTCTTTCGGGATGCTGTCAAGAAATAATCTAAAACTCACCCTGAAGTGCATCGAGATGCAGTCACTAAATACTCTAAAACCCACCCTGAAGTGAATCGAGAGGTAGTCACTAAATACTCCAAAACCCACCCTGAAGTGAATCGGGAGGTAGTCACTAAATACTCTAAAACCCATCCTGAAGTGAATCCAGACTCAGTCACTAAATACTCTAAAACCCACCCCGAAGTGAATCGAGATGCCGTGAAAAGGTACGCAGAAAGAAATCAAGAAACACGTCTTATTGTCCAAAAAATACGAAGAATAGTAACTGAGGTTAGTAGAAAATCGACCTGTATAGCCGACAAATCTGGAAGGAAGCTTGATAGTGTAAAATTATTAAATTTAAGACATATTTCATTAAAAACTGCAAAACAATTTCAACATTGCCATGCTCCTATTTTTGTTGAAGAAACATCTAAGAAGAAGTGGTGTTGTGGCGCAGGTGTTTTAAGATTCCCTTTACCACCCTTAAATGCTGACTTTTACACTAATACTAGGTTTTTGAAAGACGTTCGGGCCTATAATAACACATTTACTTTTTCTGCTATTGGGACAACTCATGGTTTTCAAGTCCCGGTTGGTGGTACTGCTTTTCTTAAAGTTCAAGGCAGACTATATTACAGGATTTTGATTTGGCCTATGATCGCACCATTAACAATACTGTATTATATATTGATGATATGATGGTGAGTTTCGCCTAAGAACGGTTAAACAACCTTTAGACCGAAATATAGTTCGATCGAACTATATTCGATATCGAGAAGGTGAACCCTTTAGTTAACAATCTACGAATGTTGAGGCCATCCATCAGAAGAAATACACATTGTTTTTCAAACTACAAGTCGAAAACAATATTGTCCAATTTTAGTTGATATGCCAGTATCAAGAGAAGTTTCGGGGCTTCTTCGTAAGGATTTTCAGAGAGTTGTAGTGTGGAAACTTGGTAAAAAAAAAATGTCAATTATTTAAATGCAGCATATGAAGCACTTCAGTATCCATTAATTTTCCCATGGGCTTCTTCTGGTTGGTTACCAGACCTAAAAGATAAAAACGGAAAAAAGGTTAGTCAAGTGAAACACTATCGCTACATTTGGCTTTGTGAATCTAGATTCGCCGAGTTGAGACGTCTCTGACAAGAATATAAAATTGATATGTGGTGCAGGATAGAAGAAAAACATCTTCAATTTATTATTCAATCATTAATCAAGCTTCTGTGTTGAAAATAGCGACTAGACGAGAAATTGACGATACAATTGCTGCTGGAGGAGAAATCCCAGCAAGCAAAATATTTTTACCATCAATCCATACTCACAGTCCTAAATATATGTTACAAAAGTACTTGAACTTGATGGCCGTTATTTACAGATTGGGTAATCCAAGTTTCTTTTTCACTGTGACTTGCAATCTCACAGGAAAGAAATTAGAACAGCTTGCTCTCTGGTCAAAGTTCATCAAATAGACCAGATCTGTGAGTAAGAGTCTCTTTAGTTGTTTAGTTTTCTTGCAATATGTTATTGAGTTTCAAAAATGAGGACTTTTTGATGCCCATATTGCTCTCCGTGTTATAGGCGGAGGTCCCGTTAATAGTGGTGATATTGATGCTTTTGTAAGAGCAAGCATACCATCGAAAAAAGAAGGTGATGGGCGTTTGAGAGAGCTGGTGCGCCAACATATGGTTCATGGACCAGCTGCCTGGCATAGATAATTTAGCAAGTCCATGTATATATAAAGGAAAAAGTATACGCACGAAACAATTCCCTAAACCCATTACCGACGTTACTTTTATTGACAGTAAAGGTTTGTCAATTATAAGCGCCCAAGCTCTACTGATACCCTTTTATTATCAAATGGGAAAAAAGTTAACAATCAGTGGATTGTTCCTTATTGCCCGGCTATTCTATTACATATGTAATGCCATTGCAATTCGGAAATTGCAACCTCCTCGAGGGTACTAAAATATTTATATAAATATTTGCATAAAGAACCACATCATGCTCAAGATTCTATAACCCAAAACATAAACGACAAGAAATAGAAAATTACGCAAACTTTCGGTATGTATCTTCGTCCGAAGGTCTCTGGCGCATTTTCGAACGCCAAGCAACTGCTGTAGCACTTCCTGTCAAACGAAGAATCCGAGATTTTTCGGGCGCGAGATGAAGCTGACGCCGAAATCCGATCATCTTCCAAGCTCATAATTTATTTTGGCAGACCGAAAATTCCGGAATTTACCAATTAAAATTATCCCGATTTATATGAGCAGTATAATGTAGAAACCAAAAGGGGTGAGAATGCTTTGGTGCCTGTATTCCGATGGCAGACATTATATTAGAAGGAAACAGCGTCAAAATTGTATTTCACGAATGTATTATGTTTATCCAAATGCTGGCGAACTTTATTTTTGCGAATTCTCTTAAACAGAATTACTTGCTACAGTTTCGAAGACATTCGTACGGTCAATAGTATTTTGTATCCCACATTTCAGGAAGCAGCCAAAGTGCATGGTTTGATTGATCAGGAGACGGAATATAAAGATGCTTTGCATGAAGCATCTACGTTTAAAACCGATCCCAGTTACGACAACTATTCCTAATAATATTAACCAGAGGAGACCTGCTAGAATTTTGTGGGAAAAGTTTAAAGATTTACTTTGCGAGGATTTGTTATTAGGGCTATCTGCTGATGCAGACTATAATACTCAAAAATGAAGAGCTCACGGACGAACTTTAAGCGACATGGGTTTACCAGAAGTTGTTGCTGACTCAACTGAATTAGTCAGAGAAAAATTTTGGTTAAATAATGGGAGCCTTTGAACGGCTACGCTTTTGCTTTGCTTTGAACGGCTACGACAGGCATTGCCGCATTAAATCACGTTGGTGGTTTAACAGCCCACTGTATGTTTAAGCTTCCTCTTAATATAATTGATGAGTCTGCCACTTGGAGCATTACTACTTCAAGTGAACGAGCGGAACTAATTAGAGCGGCAGACTTAATAATATTAGACGAAGCACCAATGGCCCATAAGAATTTAGTAAGATGTATTGATGTCAAAAAACATCTGCATTTGGTGGAAAAATACTACTGTTAGCTGATGATTTTCGGCAAATTCCACCCATTATTCCAAACGCTGCTCCAAATGAAATGCTCCAAATCAAATGAATGCTCAGCCACCTTGCGAAATTTAATCATATGGAAAATATTGTTTGTATGTAGGTTAGTTAATTTACAATGAGCCCGTCAAGATGTTCCATTTTCTGTCTTTATTCGTCACCTTGGTGAAGATAGGAGTATGGGGGCCGTGCGATTTTGTCTACAACAAATGTATTCATAGCAGAAATAAATAGAAAAGTGTTAGCTATTTTACATTTATATATTGCTGACTCGACAGTTTTAATTAATAATTTGGATCCAGTACAACATTTAGGATCTGAAATTCTTAATACAGTAACTCAAACTGGTTTGCCTGATCATGACCTAGTTTTAAAGGTTGGAGCCGTTGTGATTTTATTTAGAAATTTGATTTTTCGAACTGCTTAGTAAATGGCCACAGAAGTTGAAAAGCCACATTCAAATACAAAGTATTTAATACCTCAAATTTGTTTCAAATTTTCTGTAGACAGACAGGGAATCGAGATGTATAGACGTCAATTTCCTATAAAATTGGGTTATGCTCTAACTATAAACAAATCTCAGGGACAAACACTTTCCCGTGTTGGAGTAGATTTGAGGAGTGATGTGCTCTCACATAGTCAGCTTTATGTTGCACTAGGGCGAGCTCGGTCTTCTTCTGAAGTAAAAGTTTTAGTAACTCCTGAGCGAGGGATGCCCATACGGTAAACATTGTTTACAAAGCTGTGGTAGATTGTAAAATCCTGCTCATTATACACAACATTTGCATTTCAATAAAAAACTTTTTTGAAAACCAAAACTGATTCTTAAAAATGCGTGAAACCTTCTTATCAAACCCAGTAAAAATACAGTTACGTTTGTCATCTTTAAAATAGCCGCGATAGCTTTTAAATTAATGCTTTTACTATTATTTACTCCACTTTAATATTCTAAACTTTTGCTTTCTAAAAAACTTTAATCGACTAATATAGGTAAAATATACCACAAATAGACATAATGTATGTAAATAAATATAATATAAGATATTTTTTATTTTTTCAAATATATTAAAGTAATTTATAATTTATAATACCCATTTATTATTTATTTAAAGCTAATAATGTTTAAATTTATTGTTGAATTTTTCTTAATAAAGAATTAACTTAATATGTTATTATATACATATATAAAAAATTAGATAAATATAAGATAAATAAATATGTAATTTAATTATAAGAAATTAATTGTAAAATTGTTTGAACTGGAAAATAAATAAATAATTTTTGATATTTTGTTTTATTTTAGGGAGGTGGGTTTAGTCAGTAAAAATCTGACACTACCAAGGGGGTATAGCATTTCTTGGTGTCTTTGGAAGATTACCACCTCCCTCAAGAAAAAAAAAATTGTTATTTCTTACAAAAAATTATTTATTATATCGACTCTATTCATTAGGTCCTGTTTATATTTATAATAATTGAATTATGTGGCAAAATGCAAAATATACTATTAAGAAGATATTTCGCCAGTTCTTAAATTCTATTTTTAATAAAATTTGGAAATTATTCTACCAGTTTTGTTTCGGAATCGTGGTTCCAGGTCGCCCTGCTTGGGTGCTGAGGGAGTTTTTAGGTCCTTACTATAAAAATCAGCGATACAGTGCTTTTTCAAAATGTCATGCGATTTAATCAATTGTTCGAAGCTTGCAATGCAAGCACACATTATTAGTATTATATATATAAAGCTGTTCCTAACTAATGCATGAAACCACTCATTTCGTATCAAAAAGATGAAGCACTTCAAGATGTGCTAGAGACTAGCTGCAAAAGGCATTTGATAGAGTTTGGTGTGAAACCATCCAGAAAAATCTAAAATTACATCTTTTTAGTTCCAAAGAAGCCCTTACAATTTACAATTTAAATCTAGACAATTACTCCTATTACCTGGAAAGTAAGCTGAATAAATTTTTATTTGTTCATTATTTTCAAGGAAAAGTTCAATACCTATATTTTCTATCACATGAGTACTATATGTTGGAAGCAATTTGTGGCTTATTTTTTTTATCAGTTATGATGGCAAGACCACCACCTCTATTGGTGATGCGGTCATTTCCATAAATTTTAAATTTGGGATGAGAAATTTTTACTTTATCATTCAGCCAAGTCTCAGCAAGAAGAGCAATTTGAATACTTTTAGATAGCATAAAATTAAAAAATTCGTCAGATTTACATCGAAATGCACGTGCATTCCAAATTGAAATATTAATGCTTTTAATATGATTATCCATTATTAACTTCATACATATATTTAATCGTAAGTTGAGTAATTATATTAAATTGTTGTTGCCTACTAGTACAACTACCTAATTGAGTTAAAAGCTCAGAAGTCAAATTATTAATTTCTGCAATTGAAAATAAGTTTTTTTATTTTGAAAGGAATATTTACATTATTATTACCATTATTATCATTAGTTGAAATTTTCGTATCTCTGATATTTAGTTGAAATGTTGTGTTTGTTGCAGCTATATCGTGCTGGATATATTTTTTATTTTTCAGATTTATAAAAGATATGTATGTATTTCTCCTTGGGCAAGTAGAATCTGTTGAACTATGATTTCATCTACAATTCGCGCATTTCAGATTGGAAGAATTTTGACATTCAGAAGTGCTGTGATTCTGCGCACATAAAGCACAATAAGTTTTTATGTTACAATTAATTGCACCATACCCGTTCATTTGGCAATTGTAACAACGAGTTAATTCGTTACTTGCCTTTTTTACATTCCCATTGAACTTTGGTACGATTAATATAGCAAAAATTATTTTTTAATTCTTGCATTTTTATACTTTTATTTTCAAAGTAAACAATATACATAATTAGTTCACTATCGTATTTTGTTTTTTTAATTATGCATTTGACATCAATGCACTTTAAACCAATATTTAACAAAGAGCTTTTCACCTCATCGGCTGACAGTTTGTCCAGGCTTGAGAGAATAGATTTGTATGGTGAATTACTTTTAATATTTATAAAATTTATTATTTACTAGTTTTAAATTTATTATTGTTTACTAGTTATTATATATATTATAAATTTTATGTAAACTGCTAAGCAGTATAAATAAATAAATAAATAAATAAATATTATAACAGTAGTATATTCACAATTTTTCTCTTTCAATAAAGCACATGTTTTATTAAATGTTTCAATTGAACTGCAATAAATTTTTAAACCAATAGCCATAGTTTTCACATAGTAATCATTTAAATTATTGATTTTCATTAAATCGTGAAGAAAATCTGAAGATTGTTTTACCAAAGTGATAGGTGGAATTTTTATTTTAACAGGTAAACTAATGTTATTTTGCATTTCTTCAGCATCTTTTACATCTTTATCTCCTTCAAGTTGCAATGGCAGATAGTAGTTTTTTTTTTAGAAATTTGTTTATTATATTCTATATTTGAATCACTATCATTTTTTTGTTTTAATTTTTGGCATTTTTGAACCGTGTAATGAAAAATTTGCATTATCAGAATTAGTTAAACCGCGTTTAGACTAATTTTTTTTTTATATATTTTAATGATAGTCGCCCAATAGACAATATAGATCACAAGTACACTCAATGCAAGCACATAGAGAACTCCTGTAAATTTACATAATAAATATTTATTATGTATAAATAAATAAATATACATAATAGATAATACATATAGATACATTTTTTGAAAAAAACTTGTTGTAACAATATCAATTATATAACAATATAATTAAGAAAATTACTGAAAAATTTGCAATTAAAAGTTTATATTTTACTTTGTAGTTCAAAAAAAACTTTTTTTTTTTATTATTTTTTTACCTATTTTTTATGAAATATTATAGAAATTTATTATGATCTATCCATATGGAGTTCGAATCTCTGATATTTTTTTTTCAATAAATTTTTTTAATCAAACCTAAGTAACGGTTCAACAGCATACTTCCAACACTAACATCAAACCCAAAAAGATATGGCGTTTATGGCGTTGAAGAGAATTTATTTGTATTTTAGTTATTAATTTTTTGGCGTAGAAAATCACATTTCAGCCAACTAAATAAAAATGTTTGAAAAACAATTGCGAATTATTTTATTTAAAAGATTTTAAAATTAATAAACAACATTACAAACTTAATAAAAGCAAATACGAGTAAAAAATAAAAATTATTTAAAAGAATTTATAATTTCTCGGGCAACAATAAAATATGGAATATTAAATTATGTTTTTGCCAAAATGTAGTCGCGTTTGTGGTTTCACCTGATGCTTTCTTTGCAAACTCAAATTACAAAACTTAAAATCAAATTTATATTGAAGTGTTAACTGAACTGATACAGGCAATTTTAAGGAAAGTTTTTTTTATAGTTATTAAAATAATCGAAAATAATAATTTGTACTATTCATTTACTCACTCTTTCATGTTGTTAAAATATAATATTATATTACATTATAAACTTTAATATAATAATTTATATTGTCCTAGAATTAGTTTTGATCTATTAAAAATAAGTGTACCAATTCAAACACAACGTTTTAAAATACGAACATTAAAATTTTATACAATTTAGCATCTAGGAATATCCCTTCTTATAACACGTAAGGCTGTTCTTAGGAGGATTCGTTTTCTTAAAATAGTTGCTATATACAGTTGTATATAGTACAGTAATATTATTAAATTGGATGCATTTTTTTTATACACATTTTTGTCTACATCCATTTGTATAGAATATGTATATGTTATTATATTAGTGTGATTGGCATACAAATTACATTTTAATCAAAACCAATTGATCCCTTTTTTATAAGAGATTTCCTGCATGTAGACAAATTTAGTATGTACATATAATATTATGTAAAAAAAAGAAAGGGAAAACGTTTTTCGTTCAAAATTTTCTTCTTCTAAGATCCTTAAAATCGATTTCACTAGATTCGATTTTACCGCCTATCTAATCCAATAAATAAATGTCTCTCTAGGGTGTCATTTAATATAAAATGTTGAAATTTAATTTCGAAAATTTGTTAGTTTGTCTCCTTGTATAACATGTAAAGTTATATTAAAACAAACAAACTATTACATACTTTGCAAGATTGTACCGTTTAAAGTTGAGAATTGTTTGTGTTTCCGTAATTTTAATTTATAGAATATGTTTTTAAAAAAATTTAAGGATAACTTTTGAAAAGGTTTTTTTTTTGTTTTATAAATATTACAATTAGTAACATTTATGTTAAAATATTTAAAATATATGTTTAATATTTTATTTACCTTAAATAATTTGATAAAAAAATATTTTAATAGGTATTTAAAAAACAATTATAAATAATGCTGATATTTTTGAAGAGACATACTTGAAAGATAAACGTTTTATATTTATTTATTTATTTATTTACTTCTTTCAATGAAACAGTTTACAAGTTACAAATTTATAAATCAAAGCATATAATGAAGTAAAAATACATAATTATATAAATTATTTAATAGAAAAATTAAAAAAAAAACTAAAGGAAGCTACTATTAATTATGTAGTTGTATTTTTGCATTCCGTTAGTGAGTGAAAGATTGATATTATATCGATATTTTTCATGTACTTTTATCTTCTATTCACTAGTTAATACATGATATAATAATAATTGATCCAGCCAATGGTGTAGTGGTTAAAACACCGGCGAAAGGTCTCGGGTTCAAACCCTGCCTGGGTCATATAGATTAACAAAAAGTAATATGGATTTTTCTTATAATATATAATTAGTAGAATATATTCAAATTAAAAATAAGTATATACATATGTCCTATAAATTATAATTGATATCATTTTGTAATAGCTATATAATAAAACTAGTAATGTGTGCTTGTGTCAAACAGTTGATTAAATCGCATGATGAAGAAGCATGTTGAAAAAGCATTGTATCACTGATTTTTATAGAAAGGGATATAAACGCTCTCATCCTCCAACAGAACGGATTTGAACCATTGTTCACAAACAAATGTTGTAGAGCTCCACAATATCTTTTTATTGATACCCCACATGATAATATATCGCTGACTTTTACATTAAGCACATATGAACAGTTTCAGGAACCAAACAGGGTGTTCTAGAGCAATGGTCCCCAAGCTAAAGTTGAAGAGCTCGCCAAGATCTTTTCAATTATACCCCACGTAATCATATACAACTGATTTCATATCAAGGGCTTATAAAACCCTCTGGACCCAATCACTGCATCTTGGAGCCAGATTCCCCAAAACAAAAGTTGATAAGCTCGCAAGGCCTTTTTAATGATACCCAACATGATAATATACCGCTGATTTTTATATTATTATTTATTTATTTATTATTTATTTTATTATTTGTATTTATTTATTTATTTATTTAAACTTTACAAGGGCATGCAATGCATGCTTTTCCTTTCGGATGTGGGCAAATTAATAGAATTGTATAATTTAGAAAGTCTGCAATTCCATTCATCTTCAGTCCATTTAGTACCAAATTTATGCAAAATAATAGGGTCTGTTTATATACCTATTTCATGTATATCCGGTATACAATGAGTTCCAATTTCACATGTTTTCGGAATATTTTGTATTTCTCCATAAAGTATTTCCGGGGCCCCTTGCGTCTTCAAGTTTTTGTGTTCACCAAGTACATCTAACAAAAACGTATTTGAGGAGTTATGTAACGACTTCATCTTCTCTACAAAAGAGTCATACTGTGATGACAGCAATTTCTTAACCGAAGACAGGTCACTAGACATATTTCGGTGACTGAGACCCGCTTCGAAAATATTTCTAATCTTGTTCTCCAAACTTTGGAAATGGCTAGAAAGAGTTGAGAGAAGATCACTTTTGATTTTATTAATTGTGACCCAGGTATCATTCCCCTGAGCACCACTGCTTTGACCGGAAACACGACTGCATAATGAGTCACACGATTTCGTCATATCTTGAAAAGCGAGTTGTTGACGATTGCATGGTTAGTTTTTGCAAACAGAGCAGACTTTTCATTGTCAAGATTTGCAATAACTTTATGGATGTTATCAAACATACTTCGTAATAGGCCTTCATAATTTTGACAATCTTCACAAATGAAAAATGATTCAAGAGATGGATGGTACCAATCTCTGCTAAGAACCATACAAACATCATGTAACTTTCTTTTGCAAAAAGCTCTGCAAATTGCAAACTTACGTTTTTAGTCATTATCGAAACAGTTTTCCAAATTACATTTAAAACTCATTTTGACTTGACAATTAATTAAAGTTCAAAAATAAAATTGATATTTAACAAAATTTATTTAGTTTATTAAAAGAATTTATTTTTTTTAAATTTAAATAAGTTTATGGGGGGAAAAAAAAAAGTAACGATAAATTGCTTAAGACTGTCGGTCAAGTTACACTTTAATTACAATTTTATTTTTTTTTGTATAAAATCCGGCACAAGCTAAAACAAAACGAAAAAAAAAAAAGTTTATAGTTCAGATATTAATGAATTAAAAATTTAAATTAACTTAAAAAATGAGTATCAAATTTCACAAAGAGTTTAATAATTAATTTTTATTTTTTTTGATTTAACTTAATACAACTTAAATTTTTATAAAAACAATAAAATCAAAAGTTTAAATAAACAAATGTAACAAATGTATCAAGTTTCCAAAAAAATTATTTTTGGCACGGTTATTAACAGCTTTAGTTAAAGTAAAAACGCTAAGTAAACAATAACTAGGTACTCGTATATTTTAGAAATTAAAATTTGAATTTAAGTTTAGAATGCGCGAAAAGCGTGTATTTCAATAGACTGATAATATCGTAAATAGATTCTTGTATCGTTGGGCCAGTTAATAAAAAATCGTTGTAAACGTTGGACATCATAACTAGCATAAATACCTTCTGCTAGTAAATCCTGAACTGGGGGTTCAATACGGTATTCCATTTCTTCTTGTTCTCAGAATTTTCTCAGAGATTGATCCACATCTTCAGTTGAAATTAAACTAAAAATCTTATAATTTGATTCGATTGGTACATCCAACCTGAAAATATCCAGGTTTATTTTGAGGTTAGCCACACCCCTTGACACAGCCCTTTCAGTTGACCCAATTCCGCTAATGATGGTTCTGTCATAATAACGAGGAAGTTTCAAACATTGTACAGCAGCTTCAGTTATAAATTATCTTTGAGAACCTTGGGCAATTAGAGCTCTAAACGAAATATAATCTCCATACTTATTTTCTACTTCAATTAATGCTGTTGCTAACAAAATGCCGTTTTCCTTTTCTGCATTAGTGGCTGTTAAAATTTCTTTCGGCTTTGTGTTTTCAATTTGCAAAGCTGTATGATGTGCAGATTTACATTTTAAACAGCAGAATTTTGAAAAACAGCCTTTTGAAAGATGACCATATTGTAAGCAAACATAGGTTATGTTTTAAGATCCGTTGAATATAAATTACACCTTGAATATCGTTACAAATTTAGTACAATTATTTTCCGTATTATAAACTTGAAATATTTTTATACTGACCTAAATTACTTTAAATCTACATTCAAATTTTACAACAACAGTTTACATTAGATACACTTCATATAACATAAGTTAATTTACTTAGTACAATACTGTATTTCATTCAAACATTTAATTTTTATGCATAAAAATGCAGCGTCAGCGAAAGCCATTGCATAACGTTTTTACTTATTACTAAAAATAGTAAATTTTAAATCGTAACTTAAATTGACTAAAGTATTCTGAACACCGTCCATAGTTTTTAATGTGGCAGTATAAGCCTATTATATATATTTATTGCACAGTTTCTGGAAATTTTCGACCTAATTCTACCTAAAAAAGCTATTTTCTTTGGTATTTTTTTACATATATATAATAATATATACAGTGGATTTTGATATTTAGCTTATTATCTATGATTACTCTTAGATATTTTATTTCATCGGCATTTTCAATTTTTTTTCCATTTATTTCTATTTTTGGTTTCAGTATTGTTCCTATTGTTAAACATTTTGTTTTCATTATATTAAGTTTAAGTTTATTCATATTAAGCCATTTATACAGGTTTTTTTATTCTTCATTCATTTTTCTTTTACATTCATTTAAATCATCACTTATTATGTACACAAATGTATCGTCTGCAAACAGCGAAACTTTACAAAACTTTAATGTTGCGTTAATATCATTAATATATATGATAAATAATAATACACCTAGAATCCTACATCCTTGTGGGAACACCTAAATCAATAAGTCTAGCATTTAAAATAGTGTAATTTTTTTGTACATTGTACCTGCAAAAAACTTCTGAACTATTCCAACTCCACATTTCTGATCCTATATTTTTCTAATTTATCTAAGATTATATTCCTATCAAGCGTTTCGAATGCTCTTTTGAAACGTTGAAGCGTTGCTACAATTTTTTCTCTTTTTCTGTATGTCTTTTCTACTCATGCAATATCCAATTTAGTGCCGTTTCTGTGGAATATCTTTTCCAAAAACCAGATTGCATTTCATTTCTAATATTATATGTCATTAAATAGCCTTCTAGTTGTAAGCAAACCACTTTTTCTAATATTTTTTCATATAACGGTAACATATTTATAGGCCTAAAATGTTTGCTGATTTTGCATTTAATATTTTTCTACAAGAATTATGGTAGCTATCTTTCACTTACTTGCGAATTTTCCTTCACTTAATGATTTATTTATTAATTCTGTTAAAACTGGTATTATATCACTACTGTCAACATAAATTAGACCAGTCAACAATTAGAATATTAAGTTTGAATTCAAATATTAAATTTATATGTGATTATTGCGTTCTATACTTTCAAAATGTCGATAAATAATAATAATAATTGCAATAATAATAATAATAATAATAGTAATAATAATAATAATAATAATAATAATAATAATAACAATAATAATAATAATAATAATAATAATAACAATAATAATAATAATAATAATAATTATAATAATAATAATAATAACAATAATAGTAATAATAATAATAATAATAATAAATATATAAACTGCTACTGCGTCCCACCTTTGTTCGCTTTCTAGCACAGCCGACGATGTTTTCGGGGGTTATAGGACCTATTTCCGCAACCAAAGAGCTTTAATGTTCCTCTCCCAAGCCACACTCAAAGAATGTGGGATAGGCCGTATCCTCCACAGAATTATAGTGTCTGCATCCCGACCTGGCTACTTAACCCATTTTGAATAAATACCAACGAAAGTATCCATGTCCCGACAAGAACTGTGTAGTATAGAAGTTGACCTCTCCGTGTAGCCGATTGTTCAAAGCTACTAACTGAGGAATTCGACGAGTTGTCCATCTGCCGTTCCGGTCATTGTCTCATCTTTGTTTCCATTGTACCATGGTGAGCGCTCTTGCCTTCTTTGTTGCCCATTCCTCGCTAGTTCCGGGGTCCCTATTGAAAATTCTGTTCCGCTTGCGCGCCAGCAAATCAATCGAGATAACATTTGCGATAACTGTTTCCGCCGTATGCGAAACCGTTCGAAAGGAGAACGCAACGGGAAGGGCTCCTCTCCGTTTTACCGGCGTTAGTCGCTTGCTGCAGTATTCTTTGTTAAGAGCGTTCTCCCA
>OX352772.1:80026541-80029041 GCA_947095535.1 Poecilobothrus nobilitatus | reverse complement strand
TCGATCGACACGACCTGAAGCCAAACTGCCGTGGCGATAGGCCTCCCGCGTCCGCGATGGCGCACTGCAACCGCGACCTCAGCAACTTCTCCAAAACCTTTCCAGCCGTGTCTAACATACACAGCGGCCGGTAGTAAGAGGGAAGCTCCGGGTCCCCCTTCCCCTTGCCCACCAACACAAGTCGTGCTACCTTCCAGCGTTTTGGGAAGACTCCCGCTGAAAGACACGCATTGTACATGTTCAGCAAGAGATTAGGGTTAACCCGGTAGACCCGCTTCCAAATTTCAACCGGGAATCCATCCGGCCCAGGCGCCTTCCTTGGTTTGAAAGAGCTAGCAGCCGCTTCCAATTCCTCCATGCGAAAGTAGACGATCTCATCCACATTTTCGAAATTCCTCCGTATTCTTTCCGGGTGCACCGGAAAGAGCCCGCGAACTATATAGTCCATCGATGCAGCATCCATAAGGTTGGTACAGCCTCGGGTCCCAAATTTTTGAGACACGATTTTGTAGCGCAAACCCCATGGGTCCGCATCAATGTCCTCCCGTAGCTTTTTAAAATATTGAGCCTTGCTGCTACCAATAGCATGGCGAAGCTCCTTCTTTTTGGCCTTGTGATCTGCAGACCAACGGGCAGCCTCATCCCGGCTTCTGGCGCGGGTCGACAGGCGCCGAAGCCTAAGGCACTCCCTTCGAAGCTCCGCGATTTGACAAGTCCACCAGTATACAGGTCTCTTCCCATGCCGAGGCCGGCTGCGAGGAATGGAAGCCTCACAAGCCTCGCCAACCAGCCGTAAGGTAGAATCGACGATCATCTCGCAGTGGGCCCGACTCCCCTGCTCGGTATTCATGGGTGCCACCACCTCCCACGAAACCGAACTGGCGAACCCAGCCTCATCAATTCTACCCACGTTCCAGGAAGAGCGGCCAGCAGGCATCGCCTGCCGCTGCTGATCTTCGCGGAACTCGAACCTAAATACTATATACTGGTGGTCGCTACCCGTATAATCCTCAATCACATGCCAATCCGCAACACGAGAAGCAATTCCCTCCGAAGCAAACGAGACATTTGGGATGGTTCCTGCGCAACCAGGACGTCTAAAGGTTGGCGTGTTTCCGACGTTCAGGACAAGGAGACCCGCCCTGGACGCCATCTCCAACACATACCCCCCTCTAGCATCCGGAATATGCATTCCCCATTCCAGTTCCTTCCCGTTGAAATCGCCGCCCACTACCACGCCACCAGCAACACCAAGGATCAAGTCCTCGAGATCGTCTAGTTTCTTCAGGAACTCGCCAATGGTCTCGTTTAGGGTGAGGTAGACACTTATGAAAGTACCTAATCCCTGCACCTAATCCAAAAGAACCCGCGGCCGCGACCGTGCTCTCCCACTGGGATTCGCCCAGGATTTCGTATCCATATGGCCGCTGTGCCCGTCTCATCTGCATACCAGGGAGAAGGATGGTCATACCCATACTGCTCACCAATGAGCAACAGGTCGACCTCCTTCTCCGCAGCTAGCTGGCGAAGAAGGTCATTTGCAACCACGCTCCTATGTAAGTTTGCCTGCATTATCTGGACCATCGTGGAGCCTTTGCCTTCATTAATGCTGCCCTGAATACGGCGCATCTTCCCGTTCCCGACGCATGGGTCACACTGTCGCCTGTGGCTCCCATGCTAATGCAGAGAACACAGCTCTCCTACTGGCTACAAATTTTTGCCTGGTGACCCTCTCCGCCGCACTTTCGGCAGAGACTGCTCCTGCCCGGCCCTTTGCAGTCCCGCGCCATGTGACCATAGTCGAGGCACCTGAAGCATCGCCCCGGGTCGACTCTTCTCCGCACTGTGCAGTTCACCCAGCCAACTTTGACTTTACCAATGGACATCAGCGAACGAGCTCCTCGCTCGCCAATATCCACAATGGCAAACCTCTGCTTTCGTTCATTTACAGCAGTAAGCCCTACACGGAGGTCCTTTGCATCCGGGACTGCCAGCCGTATGGCTTCCTCAACTTCGCCCTGTGTAACGAGGCAGTCCAACCCTCGGATTTCAAGAGAGCATTTAGGCTCAAGTCCGCTTACCACAGCCCTGTTACCCAATGCCCCCTGGATCGCTAAGCGGAAGTCCTCTTTGTTCTTGGTCCCAGGGCCAAGCTCAATGAGCACTCCCCCGGCCCTCGTCTCCCGAACACCTTTTATATCTGTGGCCGACTCCTCCGGTTTCACACTGGCGCGGATTTCAGCCAGGGTCTTCGCGTATGTCAATCCTTCACTTGGCCTTATTAGGACTGCATCCGGTTTCACTCTTGGCCCCCGTCTACGTTTCTTTTTAGGCTCAGTCTTAGTCACCACATCTCTGACTCCCACTTGTTGTGGAGGCTGGATTTGCGTCGGCTGGGCTGATGCCTTCTTCTTCTTCTTCTTAGGTTGGACCTGCGTCCACACCGCCACACCTTTTTTCTTATCGGTTGACGCATTAGTTTCAGCCTTCTTCCGTTTGT